>CANDYM010000712.1:0-36724 GCA_947397865.1 Polietes domitor
CGAATAGCCACACCATATTATATTTGACCTGTGAACATCTGTTGTGGAAGTAGAATATGTATGTATATGTATGTATGCGGAATATATTTAATATATAATAATACAAATGTCCCACCCGATTTCTATATTCAGAAATTTAAAAATGCAAATTCTATTTCATTTAAAAATTATAGAATTGTACTTTCTTTTGTAAACAGTAAAAAAGTATACATCAAAAATTCTTAGGTTACTCCAATACTTTTTCGCAGGAACGAAGAATTTCAGTAGATTTTTACATAATTATTAATTTAGTGGTAAATTACTACAAATTTGTCCAAAGTTTGGCACTCATAGTTAAGCTACGGGTTAGCATCAAGCAAATTATTTGCTTTTATTAAGAATGATTTTAAATTTCAGTATGATATCATAGTGATTCATATTTACACTTCTTTAAAATTACCGAAAGATTTTTTTATTAAATTTCCATAATTGTATTGTATTACACAATTAAAAGTTCATAAGACATTGCCCTAGTCAAATGTCAAGAAGTGACGAAATTAGCATTAGACAATCATGAAACAGGCACAATTCGTTTGTTTGTATTTTTCATAACCTTTGTCCGAAATTTAAGAAGAATCGTGGATACTGATTTTTATGTAATTTCCGTGTTTTCATGATTTTACTGCAAAATTAGATACCATTTCAGACGAGTTATTTTAAAAAGAACTTAAAAATTCTATATTTTATTGCTGCAGAAAGTCTAGAAGGTTTTAAAAAAGTATATGTTCGAAAACTCTCCGGAGGGGCGGTGTTTGAACCCCCAACCACGCCCCTCGCGCAAGGCCCTGGTAAGTCACATAATCCATCAATGCAATCATATCCTAATGTAACATTCTTTATAGACAAATGGCCAAAAAACATACAAAACTAGGCGCTTTCTGAATAGGGTGGGCCATTTTAAATTTTAAATTAGTATCTAATTTTTCAGTACAGCCCAAAATCCAAATAGTTGTTAATGCACTGGCTTCTCATTAGTTACGTGTGGGTTCTCTGAACTCCATATGCGGCAATTTTGCTTATGGACATAGCCACCGAGATGAAAATGAGCTTAATCTAAAAACTCCAAAATGTATTACAGTCTTACTACTTTGGAAGTAAGTATTTAATATTTCCCAATTTTATTCGAGCGTATAGCGTCTCATTTTGCAAATGTCAAACATAAAACTGAAAATAAAAATGAATGTTATTCTAGTCAAAGTCAAAGTCTTCAGAGTCAAAATAATCGGTATTTCAAATTAAAAATTTTATATGGGCCTGTCACCTTATGTGACAATTGGACCTGCATTTACAATAAGTGGACGATATTTTATATTTCGAATTTGGCTGAATTTTCATAACGAAAAACTGAATATTAAATATCGCTTATTGGGTGAAATTTTGACATTTTTGACCAATACAAATTTTGTGAAACGAAATTAGTTTTTTGTTTATTAAGTACTCCTAGAAAATTATTTATTTTTTCGCCCAATTAATACATTAACCTCGTGCATCATTTGCCAGTTTGCTGTCTTTGTGCCATCCTCAGCACGTTGTGGACGTGTGCCATAAATATTCAAACACACTTCTTCTTTTTTGGTCGCGGTTTGCAAAATTAATAGTGGCATCATAATGAGTGTTGGCAAAAAATAGTTAAGTGAACGAACACTTAACTGGATATTGTTATTATGTTGAAATTTTGTTTCTATTTTTCCCCCACTTTTTTTGTTTATTTTGCTGGGGTGAAGATTACCCCTCGGGCCAGTGAATAACACATTAGTTTGGCTGGTAAAACAACGAAACCCGCACATGTTGGACAAAATCGAGTAGAAAGAAAATAGAAAATACAATCAATCAATAAAATCGAACGATGATCAACAAAAGCCAAAAAAAAGTGGTGAAAATGTGCCACGAAAATGGGACAACAAACGAGATTGTCGCAGCTGAGTGAATAGCAATCAACGCGGAAGAGGAGTCGATTTTTTTTTTTGAAGTTTGAGATTATCTCGCTGAATTAAAAGCTAACAACTTTCATAGCCCGCCCCGCCGCCACTCATAATGAAACCAAAAAAACGCAAATTTGTTTTCATAATTTCTGAGGAAATATTGATCTGGCGCAAACTAGTTCAATCAAAATCTGAGGAATACGTTTCGCGCAAGTCGATTAAGCGTCTAATTAGTAAAAATGCATAGTTAATTCCTAAATGGCTAAAGGTTAATTAATGTCGTCGTCGAGCTCAGCATAAATACTTCGAACAAGTAGATCACAACATATTGGAGAACTTCGCAAAAAATATAAAAAACAAATGATGCACAAAAGAGGATTGGAATAAATCCTGAATTCAAACATATGCAAAAAACTCTAAAACTAAAAATTAAAAACAAAAAACTAAAATGACATTTTGAAAAACAAAGTTCTGGTTAGTTGCATAATATCTATGTCAATATAATGTTAAGAGAACATGAGATCATTTAGTGGCCGATAACCACTTCCAAAAAGTGGTCAGAACTCACAGTCACAATTGGGAACAATATTCAATATTCTATAGAGATGGCAGCCACTCCCCACGGAGCCCTCTATCGTAAACTGTGAATATGTTAACACTTATGCAAACTATATTTATGGCCAATAAAAAATAAACAGACTTGGCGAACTTGGCTTGTCTTCAAATTAGTAGTGAAATTAAAATAACGATATAATTGGTGATAAATTAACGATACATTCGTTTATGTGTGGACACTGGGCCGTTTTAGCATATATCAAATTCGTGAATTTTCGGTATTCATATTCATATCAGTGAAATCGATACGATAAAATTAAATAAATAAATTTATGACAAAATCTTTATTTTAAGAATAGTCGGAATTGACTTTCGTTTTACAGCCGGAGCATATATCAAAATGCTCTAAATGTGTTAGTTAGTTTATTGCAAACTTAACTCTTTGAGGACCTTAACAAAATATATTGCGGTCCTTAATGGTTTAAGAAACTCCAAAACTCGCAATATTTAAAATGTTGATTATTTGCAAATTTTTTGGAAAATTTCTGCTTTATATTCTAAGCTGATCTGTATATTAAACGATCGTTTCCTTTTGGGTGTTACAAAAAAATGCACAACATAATACCCTACTGAAGGTTATCAAAAAACAAACGGTAAAATTAAAATCAGGATTCAGACTGATTTTTCTCGTGATCAGTAATACAGGGTTTTCCAACAAGCGGTATTATTTTGAATCACCCGGTATTTCGGTAGCTGTCACTTTTGAAGCTTTTATTCTTTGACATTTGACAAGTAGAAACTACGCCATCACTAACAAGTAAGGAAAGGCTAAAGTCGGGCGGGGCCGACTATATAATACCCTACACCACTCCCTGCGTATGTACCTCGCTTCGATTACTAAACCCAGGTATTTCATGGGAGCAATTTTATGTAGTTCATACAAATTATATGAATATAATTTATATGCTATAAATTCATCTTTAGTCAAATTTAACGAATATGATAAATAATATGGTTATTGATCCAATTGTCCGACAGACAAATACAAATTATACACTAGTATACCAAAGTATGTCCATATGGGCGTCACCCAAACAATTCTCATTGCAATTCAATTCGGTAAAAAAGTGAAATCGGGAAGGATTTTTACATCATGTAAATGTATGTGTTTGACAAAAAATGTTAAATCGGAAAGGACATTTGTATGGGGGTATATTGAAACCTGGAACGATGACCCCGCGATGTGTGACAACATTTGTATGAGGGCTATATCTTAATCTGAACCTATCTTACCCACTTTCACCAGAGGTTTTTAGTTGGATTATAAGATGTTGTGCCAATTTTAAAGAAAACGGGTACAATATGTGGATTTTAGATCGGAAAAAGTCAAATCGGGAGCGACATTTGTATGGGGGCTATATCTAAATCTGAACCGATCTTACCCAATTTTTGCATACGTGTTTCTAGTTCGATTATAAAATGTTGTGCCAATTTTAAAGAACATCTAAATCTGAACCGATCTTACCCAATTTTTGCATACGTGTTTCTGGTTGGATTATAAGATGTTCTGCAAAATTTAAAGAAAATCGGGTACAATATGTCGTTTCTAGAGCGGAAAATGTCAAGTCGGGAGCGACATTTGTATGGGGGCTATATCTAAATCTGAACCGATTTCCTTCAAATTCAATACCGATGGTCCTTGGCCAGAAAAAATAACTTCTGCCAAGTTTCATGACAATCGGACAGCAATTGCGACCTGTAGAGTGCGAACAAGCTTAGATGGACAGCTGACGGACGGACGGACGGACAGACAGACATCGTTAAATCGACTCAGCTGGTGATTCTAAGCCGATCGGTATACTTAAAGGTGGGTCTAGCTCGATTATTTCTTGGTGTTACAAACATTTGGCGCGAAACTAACTTATAATACCCTAGACCACGAAGTGGTGTAGGGTATAAAAACTAATAAAAATATTGAAAAAAAAAAATAATTTTATAATATATATATATAAATGAATCTGTGTTTGTTTGTTTGTTCTTTATAGCAGCCTAAACTACTGAACCGATCTTCTTGAAATTTGCACATGCTGAACCGGTGGTGAAAATAGGCTATATAAATTTTTGATATTTTCAGTGGGCGTGCCACCTCCCACACAAATTGGGGTTTTATTCGTTTTTTATAAATTAGCATATTCGGAGTACTGTTGCGGCTAAAACCTGTAAACCTGTTTTTGAGTATATTCGACACCGAGATTCCTATATTGTTGTGTGAGTTAATTTATTTGTAACCTTCTTAGACAATATACAAATGGGCGGGATTTGAAAGATGGGGAATTTTTTATTTGAATTTTGTAAAATTACACGTTTTCTTTGGATTTTTTAGCACAATAGTAAAAATACACAAAAAATAAATATTCATTCGTCAAAAGCCGACTTAAGTCAAGGAAATGGAAATTATATTATTTTTTTAGTTTTTGTGTTGTCTGATTAGTGATTGACTTTCTATGTGTTTTGAATGTAGTACATTTGAATTACAGCTATTCGTTTTGGTTATGAAAAGGAGGAGAATCATACTCAACCTAAAATAAATTTGATTTTTGACAATTCTTCCTTTTTTCGCCGTAAACTAAAGTTCTGTTCTTCAATATTCTCCATGGAACATAACCATTGATTATAAGTGGTACATATATTACCGATCACAAGAAAAAACACTATGAAACCTGATTTTAATTTTCGTCTGTTTTTCTGCCTGGCGAAGCGGGCGGGCGCTAGTTAAATATAAAAATTTAATTATATCAAGCAACGCTTATAAGACAAGGCAACCAATATGTTTATACTATAGATATCGAAATAATACTTCAAGTCAATACAAAAAGTAAAAATAAGGCAGCAATCTTCAAAAAAGCTTAAATAGCATGAATATTGGGAGATGGTGGAAGCATTTTTAGCTACAACCATTTGGTTGGTTGTATTTCCATCCTTGTTTCATTCCAAAAATACAAATTTTGATAATCCATTATCTCTCATGTACACAATGCACGATATCCCAACATCATGATTCCAGCCATTTTTGCAGCAAAAGTAAAAAATACGAATTTGGAAAAATCGTTTATTTTGCGAGTATATGCAGTAAGAAGAATTCCATGATTCGAGCTCCGGCTATTTGGTTGGCAACTTTTGTATCCCCTTTTCCCATTTTACTCCCTTAAAAAACATTTTCATTTTTCGTGTCTACTCGGTCAGAGAAATGTATACTCTGTATTTCATGACTCTAGCCATTTGGTTGGTACAATTTTTATCCCCTTTTTCCTTTCCGTCGAAAAATTCCTTTATTTTACGTGTCTACGCAATCAGTGTAATGTATACACAGAATTTCATTATTCCAGGTGCAGCCATTTGTTTGTACCATTTTTATCCCACTATTCCCATTTTATCCCTTAAAAGTATGAATTTGGAAAAATACTTTTATAATATGTATCCAATCAATTAGAGGAATGCATACATCAAATTTCGTGTTTCTGGCTGTTGCCGTTTGAAAGGTACCATTTTTATCCCATTTTTGCCCCCATTTCACCCCCTACGTATAAAAATCACTTTATGGTGCACGTTTTTGTTATAGGGGGAATGCGCATACCCAATATCAAGTAAGTACAAGCAGACATATTGAAAAAATGTGCCTAAATATTCTAAAATATTAGGAAATATTATGGGTATTTTCAGTTCTTGTGAGGGAAACATTTTTCCCTCTGGACCGATTTCGGCCACTTTCCATCCCAACCGATCTACAACTCTTAGACGTATTCTGGGAAAAATTGGATGTCCTGGCTCCTTTCCTCTAGATGCTAGCGTGCTTTCAACAAACGGACGGACAGGCGGACGGACGATCAATAATATATATGAGCCAATCCATGTCAAGCTGTACGGTTATTGACCTCGATAGCTGCAATTGTTCTGAAAGTTTGTGTACACATCTTCTCATACAAAAAAATATATAATATTTTTGGAAAAAATTTGAAAATTTTTTTCACGAGTTATGACCAATTCAACAGTGAAGAAATACTACTTTTTCAAAAAGGTGTGTTCATTCAATCGCCTATAACTCCTGAGATACTTTACCGCTTTTAATGTGTTATACCTTGTTTTGAAGGTAATTTCAATTACTTAATTAATATTAACATGTTGTGTTATAGCATGGATAAATTTTTTTAAATTTTTTTCAATTTTAATTCTTTTATTTTGATTTTCGAAATGATTACACTTTTTACCATTTGGTTGAAATTTATTTTTATGAGAAGAATACATACACAAACTTTCAAAACAATCACAGCTATCAAGGTCAAAAACCGTACCGCTTGACATGGAATGACTCATAAACTTTATGGGATCTCAGGTAGATATTTCAAGGTGTTACAAACGAAATGACAAAGTTAGTATACCCCCATCCTGGAGGTTGAGGGCATAAAAATATAACTTATCAGCGCTTTTCCGCGTCTAGCCTTTGCATTAAATATTAGTGAATAATATAAACTTTTAACGCGTATAATAATTATAGCCCGATCTCATCTTGTATTATATACAAAAACCTTAATAACCAACATTTTTTTTCAACAAATTTTTCTTTAAAAATTGTTACTTCGAAACTTACTTTAAACTATTCACTTCACGTTTTCAAAAGAACTCTAAAGCTACATATATGCTGGGTACTGGTTTTTGGGATGGTGTTTTTTTAACATTTTGTCCAAATCCTTCCATGTCGTCCGCAATATAGTAGAATACACTCCATGTTGTAGGGTGTATAATATTCAGTCTGGCCGAACTTAACGCCCTTTTAACTTGTTTATTTATTTATTCAATATTTCTGTTACCATCGAGAATACTCTTCCGAAAATCTGTTCAAAAATATATACATACATATGAATTTCTTAAGCGAACAAATTCTAAATAATAAAATTTGCATTAAGTTAAAGTAAATTAAATAGATGGTACTCGTGTGGACATAAAGAACAGGTTTAGAAACGGTTTGATAAGCTTTGGTTTCTCCCGAAATATTTTTGCCACAAATTGTAGATGAATTAGAAGTGCACTGTGAAACTGGTTCGGCGGTGTCGTCCAGACAAACGGTGGTATTTTCGAAAATTCTTGACAACAATTCTTTTGAATCGAAAATGACGTTTCAAAATTTTGAAATCCGGACATTATTTGAAATGTTGTGGTCAGTGACATACTAATTTAATTCTGTTTTTTCGTTTGGCAACGGATTTGGACCAAGATTCCAATTCAAATATCATTATTCTTTCAAAGTTCCAATATAAAGTACGGATCTTTAAATTTCGTAGCTTCACAACAGCGGTCACAATTCAATAACCATCTGCTGTACAAACCTTAATAAACTCAGCTCCTACTACCAATATGACGTAATCGTAGCTACTTCTTCTTCTTCTTCTGCGAAGAAATCATAAAAATTTCAACATTATTGAGAATGCTTTTGTCGAGCTCTTGAACATGACATTATATTGTGATCTTAGGCTGAATGATTGACAAAGAAGAATCGTTTCATGTGACCGCACGATTTTGGTTTGATTGCAAAATAAATCTAATTTTCCGCCGCACAATGTCGTTATTAAATACACGCGTTCCTTTCCTTTGTTCAGAAATTGTTCGATTAAGATTTAAAAAGATTTCTAATGATTTATTGATGAACCGTATCCGAAACAGCGATCGTCGCATTTGTCCGAAAGGCGGGAACAATGTTTGGCAAATCAAAATGTTTACACTTCATTAATATTTACATTGACTGCCAGAATGTTAGTTTCGATTTCGATAATTAATTTTCGATATATGAATTCGTGTTTGTGTGTGTGCAGATAGATTTTATTATGTAAATATACATGTCTCTGTGGTTAAATTAACATAAATATCATTTTACACCTTGTCTACCAGGCTACGAGGACAGTTTAATAAGAAGCTGATCTCTTAAAGATGGAGAGATATTATTATTGTTTGTGAATTATAATAATTGTGATTATTATAATTATTGTTTGTGAACCATTTTTTGTTCCCAGAGATTGAAGACGTGGACTTCTCCATTAATCTTATTTGCTGCATTAAATGTTTTTGTGTGGTACCGTGAAGGATTGTTAATGGATTGTTATATGAACAATCTATGAAGGATTTAAGCTCTTAAGGTGAATATAGCTCAAGTCATTCGTGAGATAGGATCAGAAACCGTTTCCAAGGTTTTGGTAAATTGGGTTTTTTGGTATGCCAACCGAGGCTGTAAGATGAAAAATATATATATATTTTTTTAATTTTTGAATAAAAAAGTCCATAAAAAAATTCCATTCACCCCACGGAAATAACGGTTGATTTTCTCCATACCATTGGGACTACAAAATCTGAAACCGAACATTAAGTTTGATAATGGCCACGTTTTGGCTTAGGAGGCAAATAGACTCGAAAAATTGGTTATCTGTGGATATTGAGAGTAAAATTGAAGTCAAACGCGGAAAAACTAGGTGTTCAGGACAGCTTCAAATTTTATCAGGGCAATGATCCGAAACACAAGTCCCGTTTAATCCAGGAGTAGCTTCTTTATAACTCTCCAAAAGTGCTACATCCACCTCTTCAACCCCAGCCGTGAACCTCACCGAAAATTTGTGCGAAGAATTGGAACGCCGCACAGTGGTTCAGGATCAAAATCCATTGGCCAAAATTCAATAGCTTTTGTTCTAGTAGACATTTTTGAGTTCTGTAAAAAACCAAAATTAGACAAAAATAACAATCGGATTTCATTTGCCGGAAATATGCAAAAAAAAGAAAAAAAAAAACAAAATAATACCTTATTTAGCAGACAAATCGAATTACTGCATGAAAATATTTTAAGAGCTTTTGCACTCAAATTTTTTTATTAGAAATTGTAGCTTTGTTTGTGCCAAATATAGTTTGTTTGTAATAAATATTTAAAAAAAATATCCTCTTTAGCAAATGTCTGACTTTGAAACAGCACAACTTTTTTCCTTCGAAAGCCTTTAACGAAAGGAAAGGTTGAAGTGCTTCCCGTTTTTTCAGGGCAACTTTTTCTCGCCCGAAGTTGCCACCTTGGATTATAGAATACATTTAGTGCAAAAAGTCCGACTTTTTAGTTCCAAATTGCAATTTCCTCATTTTTCTCCCATTAACTTCTGAAAAGCAAATACGCAGGGAAAAAGATGAGTAAATTTCCATTATGGTTATGCTAAATTTTATAACAATCGGAGTTCAAGTCAGACATTTGTTCAAAAATGATATTTTTTTTTCAAAAATATTCATTACAACCAAACTATATTTGGCACAAACATAGTTTTTGCGTCATAATATAGCTAAGAAACCAAAATTTCAAATAAAAAAACTTGAATGCAATATATCTTAAAATGTGTGAGAAACAGTTGGACAAAATCGAAAAAAAGAAATTACGTTTATTCAATTTTCAAAATTCGAAAAACGTGAAGATCTGTAATACAAAAAATTAAATTTTTTTCTTCGCATTATGAACAATTACGTAAAAATATTTTAAAAAACATAAAAGCAAAAAATAAAAATTTTAATTTTCTTTAAAACAAAAAAAAAAATACGAAAAGTTGTCAAATTTGGGCCGATTTCTAACATATATCCGATTTCCCGATTTTTAATGTTAATATCTCAAAATATTTCCTGGGTCGTTGTCTAATGAACTCCGATTGTTATAAAATTTGGCATGAGGATAAAGAAAATTTACTCATCTCATGATCTACGTACCTACATTGCAGAAAAGAATGAGACGAAAGTGACTAAATTGCGCTTTGGGGCCAAGACAAAAATGATATTTTTACAATATTCATTACAACCAAACAATATTTGGCACAAACATAGTTTTGGTTTCATATTAAGGCGAAGTAACTACAATTTCTAATAAAAAATTTGAGTGCAAAATCTCTTAAAATGTGGGAGAAATAGTTCGACAATGTCAATAAAGAAATTACGTTTTTTATTTTGAAATTTCAAAATCTGAAAAACGTGAAAATCTGTAATACAAAAATTTAAAATTTGATTTGAACTGGGTTATTGTCCTGGCTCAAGACCATTTTGCATCTATATTTAATAGAATGCAAATTTATTTACAAATGACATGGTGACATTTATTACTTGGCTGCAGACTACCACTATCATGATTTCCACCCTGTCTAAAGGTTTCATTCAGGTGGCTTCGCAGCGACTTTTCAACATCAAACCCGGCCTCTATAAGGAGATGATTTTCACAAACGAACGAGAATCACAACTCACTTGCCGAATTTGCGTTTAAAAAATCGTACCAAGTAATAAAGTACACATGCCATCTTACAAGCATCTCATTGAGTTGCATATGTGGTAGTCTGCAGCCAAGTAATAAATGTCACCATGTCATTTGTAAATAAATTTGCATTCTATTAAATATAGATGCAAAATGGTCTTGAGCCAGGACAATATCCCAGTTCAAATCAAATATTGATTACAGACCAAAAAAATTCAAACGAAAAAACTAAAACAAATGAGCGTTGGCACGGCAGAAGTATTGCTGGGTAACTATACCTGCATATACACATACTTACATATGCAACTCAATGAGATGCTTGTAAGATGGCATGTGTGCTTTATTACTTGGTGCGATTTTTTAAACGCAAATTCGGCAAGTGAGTTGTGATTCTCGTTCGTTTGTGAAAATCATCTCCTTATAGAGGCCGGGTTTGATGTTGAAAAGTCGCTGCGAAGCCACCTGAATGAAACCTTTAGACAGGGTGGAAATCATGATAGTGGTAGTCTGCAGCCAAGTAATAAATGTCACCATGTCATTTGTAAATAAATTTGCATTCTATTAAATATAGATGCAAAATGGTCTTGAGCCAGGACAATATCCCAGTTCAAATCAAATATTGATTACAGACCAAAAAATACAAACGAAAAAACTAAAAAAAAAATAAAATATGTTTAAAACAAAAAAGAATTTTTGCAAATTCGTACTTTTAGGGTTACAACGGGTAAATATGCAGATGATACCAATCAGACGCCTCTATCATGAACTTCAGGCTTCCCTGATTGTTTGGATTGTTACGATTGTAAATTGTAAGACTAAGTTTAGTCTATATGCATCAAGTTCTGCCTTAACAAAGACTGAAAATAACATTTTTAGAAGATTGCTGCAGAAATGTTCTTTAAAATTATTTAATTTTTCCCAATATTTCACTAATGAAATAATAGAATTTATTTATAAAAGTAAAGTACGCAAAGTCTAAAGCCTAGAATATAAGATTAGTCGTGGTTGAACTTAACGTCCTTTTACTAGATTTAATGTTCCTTTCTTTATCAATTTTTCATAATTTATATTTAATAATGTTAATGTTAGGCTAGAATTTCATGGGTCTATTTAGTTAATAGTAGAAAAATCACTCTACAGGAGCTTGTGAATCTGTCAAACAAACCACTATATTACTTAAATTGATTTTTATATCAGCTAGTGTAATTATTGTTTTCTTTTCGTAAACTGTTTCACATCCTACGCCATGCCTTATTAATAATATTTTAAATCAATCAATTGTACAACGCAGCATTAAATTTAAGAGACAATTTTTAATCGATAACGTCTAAAAATATTTTTTTAAAAATTATTTAAAACGAAAAAACGGGAAAAGCGGAACTTTTTGTAAAAAAGCGGGATGGAAAATGTAAGCGTGACTGGGCATCAAAAAGCGGTAAAGTCCCGCGAAAAGCGGGACGAATGTACACCTCAGACATACCCCAGAGGCAAAAAGCTTTAATTTTAACGTAGAAACGTAGGTATAAGTTTTATTAGACTTATACCTCCAAATATAGTTACATAGTAAAAATATTAAATGTGCATTTGATGAAAATATGAATTTAAATAAAAAATTAATATCGTTTTCGACTTTATATCAGAAAAAAAAAAACGAAATGATTTTTTACTAAACTGCCCTCGTATAGCAGTATGTAAATCTGGCCGGAAGGAATATTGTTAATGAAATTATGTTTCAGAGAAATTTGACAAAATAAAACGGACAGAAACGGTGGTTTAGAAAAATGTGTTTTTTTTTAATAGATTCATTAGCATCAGCATCTCAAGGTATCGACATTACAACGGTTTCGAGCCCTTAGGAATGATTTGATTTTCTACAAAGCTTAAACGCAAAGCCACAGACACTTTCTCTTAAACGTTCTGTGACGGAATAACACATCATAAATTTGATGGGATCTAGATCTGTTTTGTCTATTTAAATTAAAACAAGATCCAGCGGCTAAGTAGCTCACAACTCACATTTCTTGAATGAACTGAAATTAGGCTTAGCTCAGTACTCGTTTGTTATTTTTTGGCGCAGAACCAATTATACATTTTGTTTCTTTTTCAGTCACTTAATCTTCCCTGGTGTGTGTGTGTGTGTGGAGGTGTTGAAAGGTAGTTAGCATTTTTAGTGAAGCCAAATTTATTATTATTCTTGTGGAGTTTTTTTTTCATCTTTAGATTTTAACAAAAGCAAAACAACGGCAAATCTTATTACAAAGGCGTTTGTTTATCGGCGGCTTGAAGTCCGCTGTTATTCTGGGATTTAAATGTTTTGTTTGGCGGCGGTACGGTTGTTGTTATCGACGTTAATTTGAAACGGACACCTGTTGTTTTCCTAACAGAGATAATCATCATATGATTTGAATGTTTTCCAATATCATTAGAGAACAGCAGTTTGTGTTGTTAATCAATGACGGATTGCGGTAAACGGATGGAGGGGGGATTGCGGGGGAAGTAAATAAGCGTTAAATAAAATAAATAGTCGACGGCAATCACAGCCAAGCAAACAAATGAAACAAAACAAAAGACTTAAGACACAAACGTGTAATGTAGTGTGGCGTGTGGAGGCATTTGTGATGGGATGAAGCTGGAGCATACTTAAGCCTACAAACACGCACGAAATGAGATCAATCCAAACATGGGTGATTTCAGCGTAGTGTAGTTAAGTGAAGTGAAGTGTAATTTCAATTCGTAACAGCCATGTGGCGGAGAATGGATTCTCGGAGTGAACAATAAAAGGGAAACGAAAATATTCAAAAATATATTTGAATATTTATGGCATTTTGCAAAAGCTGCAAAGAAGGCATTGACCTCTGTCCTTTAGGCGCACACGTTTCACACCGGCGCACAGTGGGACATTGTGTGTGAAAGTTAAATTGACAACATTTTCTACCTTCAGGGGAACCTATAAGCGGCTGAAAGAAAGCTTAAACAATATGGGAGGGGAAAAACCAAAAGAAATCAATTAATAATACTCAAAAGTCTTGGAGAACATGCTATCAGCTGAGAGCGGCACTTTTGATTTCGCAACATAGTATTCTTGTGTAAAAATGAATAATTTCATATTAAATCAATTCAAACGTTTCGCCCATTTGGTTGATATATGGCTTTGTTAATCAATGACTGATTATCGCAAATATATAAGAACTCATTAATAAGCAATGTCAGCACGATATCACCAATACGACTACATTTATAGCAAACAAAAAGAGCTTAAGACACATTTATGTATGTAGTGGAGTGTGGTGAGATATTTTTTGATTTAGGGACTGATTAGCGCAAAGATTTCATATTTTAAGAGTTTTCTTTGGGATTTATAACCTATAATATATGAATGTACACTTATCAAGTATTAGCGGCGTATGAGTTATATAAAATGAGGATAACATTACTCATTCGCCTTTGTAGGACTTGTTTGAAGCCTACTTTTAAATGGTAACTTTAAGTATTTTTATTGAACTAATTCAGTAATTTAATGAGAGATGTTAACTAAAATGACCAAAACTTGTATTTTTGCAAAAATTTAGTATTATTAAAAATACTTCAACAACTCGGTCAATTATTAATGGATTTTTAAATATAAAGCTTCATTTTACTCCTTACTAAATGTGTTATCCATTTCCATAACCAAATCGCAAAGTGGCTGCCCTATGTCCTCGATAGCCTCACCAATTCCATCTTTGAAGTCTTGAATCGACGCTGGGCTGTTGGCGTAGACCTTATCTTTCACGTGGCTCCAAAGGAAGAAGTCGCAAGGTGTTAAATCACAAGATCTCGGTGGCCAATTGTGATCACCACTTCGAGAGATAACACGGTCCGGAAACTTTTCCCGTAAAATAGCAATGGTTTCGGTGCTTGTGTGGCACGTAGCGCCGTCTTGTTGAAAGTAAACGTTGTCCAGATCAATACCATCCAACTCCGACCATAAAAAATCATTAATCATTTCTCGATAGCGCAATCCATTCACCTTAACTGTTGATCCTACCTCATTTTGGAAAAAGTAAGGTCCAATTAATTTTGCAAAATATGCGATTTTAAAGATTTTATAGGACTAACTCGCAATGTTGCCTATAGGCAACATTGAGCATGAGAGGGTTAAGGTGGTCTCCATTCATTTTTCTATTTTTTATAATTTTTATACCCTCCAACACCTTGAAATATCGGCCTGAGACCCTATAAAGTATATATATTCTTGATCGTCATAAAATTCTAAGTCGACCTTACGTCTAAACGAAAGGAGCTGGGACGTCCAAATTTGGGACGTCTTATCGGCGAAGATTGGTTGGGATTGAAACAGGCGAAATCGGCCCAAAGGGAAAAATGCTTCTCTCTCAAGGACTAAATATAAATAATAATAATAATATTTTAGAATATTTAATCATACTTTTTCAATATGTCTGCTTGTACTCACTTGATATTGGGTATGTGCATTCCCCCGATATCAAAGACGTGCACCGTAAATAGATTTTTTTTCGTTGGGGGTGAAATAGAGCAAAAAGGGATAAAAATGGTACGACAACAGCTAGAAACACGAAATTCGGTGTGTGAATTTCCCTAATTGAGTAGATACATAATATAAAAGTATTTTTTCCAAATTCGTACTTTTAGGGGGTAAATGGGAATGTCGGGGTAAAAATGGTACCAACCAAACGACTGCACCTAGAATAATGATATTCGGTGTATACATTACTCTGATTGCGTAGACACGTAAAATAAACGGATTTTTCGAAATTAGTACTTTTTGGGGTTCAGATGAAAAAAAGGCATAAAAATAGTACTAACCAAATGACTGCAAATAGAGTCATGAAATTCGGAATATACATTCCTCTGACTGCGTAGACACGAAAAATAAAAGTTTTTTTCGAAATTCGTACTTTCAAGGGATACAATGGTTACAGAGGGATAAAAATAATACCTACTAAACGGCTACAGTTAGAATGATGAAATTCGGTGTGTACATCCATCTAATTGCGTTGACATGTAAAACGGAGAGATTTAAGAAAGTCGTAGGGGGTATAATTGGAAAAAGGGGATACAAATGGAACCATCTAAACGGCCGCAGCTAGAATCATGAAGTTCGGTGTATACATTCCGCTGACTGCATAGACACGCAAAATAAAAAGATTTTTCCAAATTTCTACTTTATACTTTTACTGCAAAAATTGGTTGAATCGTGAAGTTTGATCATCTTGCACTGTATAAGTGGGATATAATGAATTTTCAAAATTTGTACTTTTGGAATTAGAATAGAATGGAATTACGCCCACTATCTACCAGTATTTATGGCATTTAAGCTTTTTTGAAAATATAAATATAAGAATATTTATATATTTTTTTAGTTTTTTTCGTTTGTATATATATGTATATATTTATAATATTTGAATTGAAGTATTATTTCTATATAAAGGGTAGGCAAGTTTTTCAAAAAAAAAAAAACACATAAAATTCAGAAAAATGCATGAAATCTTTATTTGAATCGATAGTACGGTCCATATAATTTAATATTTGAATATTATTTCATGCAAATGTTGACCTTGACTGCGCCTCAAATGGTCCATTCGCTTAGTCCAATTTTGGCATTTCCACGTTTTTGAGTAACAGAGGCCCGATTGCTGCGAACGGCGACGAATCGATAATTGATGGTCATCATTAACACTGGCCGATACAGCTGCGATATTTTCTTCAGTTCGCACTCTACGTAACCGTATTGGTGGTTTAATGTCCAACAATGTAAATTTGGTGCGAAATTTAGTCACAATAGCCCGAATAGCCGCTTCAGTGGGTCAATTAAACTGATCATAAAATGGAAGCGCGCGATGAACTTTCTTAACAGAGCACGCATTTTGATAATAAAATTTAATAATTTGCTATATGTTGTTCGTTTGTAAGACGATTCATGGTTAAATTATAGACCAAACTGAAGATGTTTGACAGTGAAACAAAACACGAAACGTGTGTCAGCTGTTTAAACCAGTGTTGCCAAAAAGATAATAGCTAAATAATCATCCTTTAGAATCATGAAGATCTGTGTATACATTCCTCTGACTGCATATACACGCAAAATAAAAAGATTTTTCCAAATTTCTACTTTATACTTTTCCGGCAAAAAATGGTTGAAGTTTGAAGTTTGATTTTCTTGCACTGTATAATGAATTTTCAAAATATAATATATATAATGAATTTTCAAAATATGTACTTTTGGAATTAGAATAAAATGGAATTACGCCCACTATCTACCAATATGTATGGTATTTAAGCTTTTTTGAAAATACAAATATAAGAATATTTATAATATTTGATTTGGTCTTGAGCCAGGACAATATCCCAGTTCAAATCAAATATTGATTACAGACCAAAAAAAAATGCAAACGAAAAAACTAAAATATTTATAATATTTGAATTGACTTGAAGTATTATTTCTATATATATAGTGAAAACGTATTGGTAGCCTTGCCTTATATGCGCGGTTTGAAATAATAAACATCTTATATTTATTTAAAGAATTAATTTGGTCAATATTTGTATTTGTTTATATTTTTATATTTATATTTTCCTGCAATATTACTGCAATTAATTTACCCTCCTCAACATTTTCCCCAAACATACCTACCCCTTATCACCACTCCTTAAGGGGAAACGTTGATAGACTTCCTACTATGGTTAAGGGAGCTCCCATGCAAAAGAAACTTTTTGTGTAGAATTTGCTCCCACCGCTCTAGGCGAGTCAAATGTACAAAATATTATAAATACATCAGAAAATGTTATGCACAGTTCTTCGACAAAATTTTTGTAGCAAGGAAGGAAAATACAAATTTTGATATTTTTTAATTTGGATTTGAACCACCTTTAAACCCTCCTATACTGTAGTGAAAAAGATTTGAGGTATATCTTCATTTGAAATCATTATATTTTATAAAACAACTCTGGCAATATAATAAAATCATATGGGCTATTAATGGCATTTGGAAAGTAAAATAAACTAGTTTTACGCAACTCGAAGATATTTTTTTTTTTGTGTGAAGAACTCAGGCTTGTGAACATTACATCACCTAACACTTGAATTTATCTAACGTCAAATCTGCATGCAAGTCTCTATATAACACCTTGTCAGCGTTGGCAAATATTTCACTTTCATTCAGTGTGTTAAATCATGTTTTCAATAGTGTTCCACTTCTCATCATCATTTCAGTTGATAAACATCTCCCCCACATGGTGGTTGTCTTCTTTTCTTTGTAGATTTTTCGTTGAAACGCTTAAGAGGCGAAAATAACTTTAATTGTATCTTTATTGTTGCATCGATAGCGATAAAAAGTTTTCATAATAATTTTAATTAAGCGAATTTGTCAAGCTATAGAAATTATAACCATTTGATGATGCTTGATGAGAAACAAAACATTTGGTTTAGTTGTATTGCCGGACAAGTCCGATGCTATGATATGACATGACCTTCTTGCTGCGGTCATCTCATAGTTGTGGATATGATAATTTTTTTGAAAGTGATATGCAGAAAACCTCATCCCCAACACCCAGACATTTGTAATGAATGATACATTCAAACATTTGTGAATGAAAGACGAAAAATAAAATAAAAATAAAATCAAATAAAAAATAAATCAAAAAAGTCCTAATTAGTATTTAACAGCGCCGCTGGCGATCAACGAAAAAAACAGCAACAATCTCACATTAAAAATATTTATGATGATATTATTTTAGTATTTTCACTTGTGGCGTTAAAAGCCCGGCACCACTGCCAACACCATTCGTATTGCCCATGTTTTCAATGAATCACTTCAACAAGTGATGGAAAACCACGCACTGAGCTCTGGTCTCTGGCTGCCATATTTACAGTCTCTAAATTTATTTCAATATTTCCGGCTTTTTTTAATGTATTTGATTTATGTTTTATTTGTGGTCTTCTGGTAGTGGTGGTTCCATGGGTTTATTGGGGAACTTGGCGTGTAACTAACGAGCCAACACCACCAACTTCCCTTCTAAAAATTTCCGAATAAATCAAAATGATTGCTACAGTTTTGTACACTTGACTTACGTTTCAGCTTCTTTTGCGTCATTCTTTCCGTGTGACTTCTTTTCGTTTGGGAATATTTGTAAAGCAATCACGAGGAGGGGAGGGCGGAAAATATTCTGTTGGAGTGGGGGCTGACATGGGGGAAGCTGAGCATCACTTGACCTACCGTTAAGTATACATTCACTCCACAATAACTATCTAAGCCATGGCTCGGTTTTGGCCTAAGTGGTTGAAATACGTAGGTAGTTATCATCAGTTCAATTATTTATGGTTTGTAAATAACAAATAACAAACAACAAACATCAGTCATGTTAAGTACACATTAATAACTGTTTTTGGCCATATTTACTTAAAACCAATAATTAAGGTATTAAATACTTAAATCTATAACAATTCGTCTACAAATACAATCACTTGTGTTATTAGTCAAAAATCCCAAACAAAAGACTTAAGACACAAACGTTGCGAGGAATGAACGGTCGGGACGGAACATTCAATAAATGAATGAATTAAAAATTTTTGTATTTGACACGACATAAACAAACAACTTTTCGAACAACCTTTATCCGAAGGGGTAGATGAAGGGAAGGGGGACAGCTACATGTTTGATTTGAGATAATAGCACTGCGGCCAAATAAATTAGCACTTCGTTCGATATCCGTTGATAAGAGCGCACAGTGTTTGCAAAATTATTCGTTGTAATAAATTGTGTGTTAGTCTTTATCCATCAATGTTAGGTCATCGATATAGAAGTTCCAAAACAGACAGCCTATTATATAAGTAAATATAAAAATGATTTATTTGCACACGTGCATGAGTAATTTCATGTGAAGCGGTCACGTCTCATTCAGATTTACAAGCCGAACTATAATTATCGGCGGCGGCGGCGCTGTTCAAAATGGGTCGGCGGCGGCGGCTTTCGGCTGATTTGCTCGTTCTGTCATTCGAATACCCCCATTTGGAAGGAACAATTTTCTTTTATTTTTTGGCAAGTAGTTCAATATTCGTTAATATTAGCCAATGTTCCAATAATTTAATATTGTTATTAGGGTATCCAATTATTCGGACTTTTATGTTATTCGATTTTTCGTTTATTTGAAAACAAAAAATTTCCAATTAATCGAATAATGAAGTCGAGTGTTATTCTATTAACCGATTAATCGAACAATTGCCCACTTACATAAATTATAATTAATTAGAGTTATATAGACAAGACACGGCAGTTTACGGGTAGTTCAACTATATATTGAACGTTTATTATGTATCTGATTTTATTTAACAATTGTAACATCAAATTCGAAATTCATTAGAAGTTGATCTTAATATCTTATCAAAATAAAGAACCTTCCCTTAAATGAGCATAATATCAGAAGTTATCCTTTGACTTTTTCGAATATTATCACGATGTTAACCTCAATTTTTCTATGAAATTTTTGTTCTTCTTACTATAAATGAAGTCGGATAAATCGTTATTTTAAAATCTGTGGAGCATACAAATCGAAAAAAATTGTGGTTTTATATTTGGTGCACCCAAATAGAGCAAACTGGCTATTCAAAATCAATTTATCATACAAAGCATACGACGATTTCATTAGTTTTTTAAGGCAAAACTTATAATATCGATTAATCGATTATTTGGGACAATTTATTCGAATTATTCGTTATTCGAAAATCATGATTTTTTATTATTCGAATAATTATTTGACAAAAATTATTCGATTAATCGAAGAAAATTTAATCGGTTGGATACCCTAATTGTTAACTCATACAATTATTTTTTGGGAGAAGGAATCCATTCCCAATATGGATAAATATATAAATATTTTTGCAATTACAGCTTTTCATGTGAGACATATTTGACCAGACGTTCTTGAATATCATAATCCTGCCAAAGAATGATATTACTCTACCTACTTTGACACACTAAAGAAGCACTATAGATATTGTTATTTATATATTGAAAGATAGATCCATATATTTCACAGCAGTAGGTTGTCTAAGTTGACATTTATATTTTCTTTTGTAATTTTATGTGGGTTGTCTATTTTGGTAGTAAGATTTGACTGAGTTAAAACTCCGTCAAATCACGGCGGCGTGGTTGAAGTCGATATGAGTCGATGAAATCGGCGGCGTGGTTGAGTCGATTTGAGCCGATGAAATCGGCGGCGGCGCGGCTCGTGCAGAAACATGCGGCGGCGGCTTATCGGCTTAAAATCGGTCGGCTTGTATCTCTGTTCTCTTTGAAGGAATTTTCTAAATATGTACTAGGCGAATAAAGCTGAATTTCCCGTTTTTTAAAAATTAAGATATTGTAGACACTAGGTTTGAGAGCAAATAAAGTATTTTTGTCATAAGGTAATTTTAATTTTTTAACTTTTTTGTGGTAGGAGATACAAATGTAATTGTTTTCTAATTTCAAGCATATATCTCTTTACAGAAAATTTCCAAATCTAAAAAAAAACATTTTTTAAATTTTTTTCTTATTTTTTTATTGCTTTTATAAAAACATACTTTCGATATTTGTAAAATAATATTAGTCCATAAGATTCATATCCCTTTATAAGAACAATGCCGCGTTGCTCTAAAATCTCACATAATTTAATTTTGGAATATGTATTAAACACGGGTTTGTATTTTCACGTATTGCGATGATATGGTTGGCAAAAATAGTTCGCCCCTTGATATTTTAGTACTTTAGTAATACAAATATGGCACAGCAAAAAAAAATCTTAAATCATCTTATTCCCCGATAGCGTATTACCTAATGAGGCTTTAAATTTGTAATTAAGCTGTGTATGCTAGGCTTTATAAATCATTATACACTCCACGAGAGTATTATGGCTTTCTGAAAGGAAGCGAGATAGACCCTTTGTTAATTATACCGATCGACTTAGAATCACTTTTTGAATCGATTTAGTAATGTCCGTCTGCCTGTCTATTTCTGTCTATTCTTGTAATCGAAGTTCAGGACGCAATTGTAGCCAAAACCAAACGAAACTTTGCACAATGAAGTTTTTCGGGCTAAGGACGAACGCTATTTAATTTGAAGAAAATCGGTTCAGATTTAGATATAGCACCCTTACGAATTTCACTCCCGATTTGACTCTTTTCACTCTAGACACCACATATTTTATCAGACCTTCTTCAAATCTTGCAAAATATCTTATATATCAACTAGAAACACCCATGGTGAAAATAGGTCAGATCGGTTCAGATTTAGATATAGCCCCCATACGAATTTCACATCCGATTTGACTCTTTTCACTCTAGATACCACATATTTAAACAGATTTTCTTCAAAATTGGCAAAACCTCTTAAATGTCAACTAGAAACACCCTTCGCCATGGGTGTTTCTAGATCGGATTTAGATATAGCTCCCATACGAATTTCGCTCAATTTGAGCTTTTACGCTCTAGCAACCACATATTTTATCAGATTGTCTTCAAATTTGACAAAACATTTTTCATTTAATCTAGGAACACATATGGTGAAAAAAAAGTCAGATATATTCTGATTTATATATAGCTCCCATAAAAATTTCGCTCAATTTGAATTTTTGCTCTCTAGCAATCACTTATTTTATTGGATTATCTTTAAATTCTACAAAGCAGCTTATATTTAAAGTGGTGAAAGTAGGTCAGATCGGTTCAGATTTATATATAGCTCCCATTCAAATTTCGCTCCCTATTTGTCTTTTTCTGTTCTAGATATTTTAACAGATCTTCTTCAAATTTGGCAAAATATTTTATATTACCACTAGAAACACCCATGGTGAAAGTGGTTCAGATTTATATATAGCTCCCATGTAAATTTCCGCCCCAGAAAATACATATTTTCACCGAATTTCGTCAAATCGTGCATAACACGTTATACTTGAACTGGAAGAACCTATTGTGTAAGTGTGTCACTTCATTCCATGTTTGGATATAGCCCCGATACCTACGATTAGGAAACATAAAAAAATTCTTCCAGTTTTCATTTTTTTACCGAATTGAATTGTATTCGGATAGAAAGTGGAGTGTATCATATAGTTGGCCCCGCTCGACTTTAGCCTTTTCTTACTTGTTTTTGAAGAAAACAAATATAATGTGCCTAATATAGGTGTCGCCAAAATATAAATTGCCTATTGTTAGAAATGAAAATGAGTTCTGTTTTTAAGAAATTTTTATTTGTGGATACACATATTTGTGGATCAAATGTTACTAAAAGTCGATGAATTATGCCCTCGTTGCTAGCCTCTCGTGATCACTTTCAGCTCTGGCTTCTTCCGAAAGGCAGCCAACAAGCAAGCCTACCGACTTTATAATACTAGTTCTGTGGACTGAGACCTTATGTACAGTGGGAGACATAGCATACCATGGATAATGTTTTCTCAGTATCGGGAAACTATCGTATTGCATTAGCCCTCCAAGGCGGTACAATCAATTTCTAGACTGCTTGCCATTGGTTGTAATATTCGTTAAACTTGAACTAGCTAGTTATTGCAGCGACAGACCAGAGCTCTGGTGGGAATGGAACCCACAACCACCACGCTGATAGCCAAGCACGCTACCAACACGATTACCGGGGCGCTCAATTTCGAATGAAACTATAGGCAAAATTGAGTTTTTAGTTTTTCATTTCTTAACCTGTTGCCCCTTCACAGGACTTCCAAAGGATAAAAAGTTTAAACAAATTATTTTATATATTTGTTCACATCCTATGATAACGGCATTAGTGTCAAATTAAGGAGTAGGAAATATATTAAAAATACTTCAAATAGCATGCTTCTATCTGAGTTATTTTAGTTTTATTTCAATTTTACCCTTAGTTTTTATTGCTTATTCATATCTTGATTTTAAAGAGGTAAAATTTTAAATGGTTGTTAATGCTAAACTAGTACAGACAGAAGCTTGAAATTTAAAGTATTTTTAGCACATGTTCTCTTTTTTAATATCGCATTTATGTCGGTATCATAGTGTGTGAATAATTATTAAAAATTATTGTTGAAAAATTGTATCCTTTGGAACTTTGTAGTCCTTTTAAGGGACAACAGGTTGAGGAAATGAAAAACTAAAAAAACGCAAATTTACTCAATTTAACATATAGTTTCAGATGTATATCACCTGGTTTAACTGTTATATGGACTGTCGGACAGTGTTATAAAACAGTGAAATAAAACAAATAAAAAAAATAATCTATTTAAAACATATTTTTATTTTTCAATATTAAAGTTAACCCAATTTGGTGTTTCTACCATTAACTTGTGAGAAACATTTACTTGAAAAGTCGCTGCGAAGCCACCTAAACGAAACCATTGACAGGGTGAAAATCATGATAGTGGTAGCCTGCAGCCAAGTAATAAATGTTACCATGCCATTTGTAAATAAATTTGCTTTCTAATAAATAAAGATGCAAAATGGTCTTGCGCCAGCAGTTCAAATTTATATATTTTTTCCAAAAAATTAAAACATCTATTTCTTTTATTTTTCGGTTTGTGTATTTCTCTGACTACCTAGATGCGCAATGGATTTTTTTCAAAATATCTACATTTAAGGGAAAACGGACCAAAAAAGGGAAAATAAATGGTACCATTCAAAGTCTTGCAGCTAGAATCTTGAAATTCGATGAGTACATTTCTTTCAATACGTAGTAGCGAAACACAAATATATGGGTTGCAATTTGTACTTTTATAGGGGGAAGCGGGAACAAAAAGGATACAAAATTTACAAAATAAACTATTAAAGTTGGAATCCGGATATTCTGTCTGTACATTGCTCTGACTACGCAGAAGTGCAGTATAAATGGACTTTTCGAAAATTGTGCTTGTAAATGGGTGCGGTACAAAAAGGGAATTAAAAATGGTACAAAGCTAAGTTTTAAATAAGGGCTCGTGACATTCAGTGTCTACAATTCCCTGACTGTGTAGGCGGGACAAATGAATGGATTTTTCGAAATGTGTACTTGTGCGTGTGGAAATCAGGATAAAAATATTTAATACTAGCTGAACCCCACCCGCTTCGCCAGGCAAAAAAAAAACAAATGGTAAAATTAAATCAGATTTCATATTGACATTATCGTGGTCAGTAATATATGCGTTCCAATTTTCAGCCTTATTGATAAAAAACACTTTTGCCAAGCCCACTCCGCTAACGAAACGAAAATTCAAAATTCGGCATCATATTGTATAGTGGTCAGTAATATATACGTTCCAATTTCCAGTCTTCAGGCTTAAAAAACACTATTGCCACGCCCACTAAACAAATTTCCGTATCATACTTATCATTCTCATGGTCAGTAATATATAGGGTGTTTTTTATTGGGGTATAGAACTTTAAGTTGGCATCACTTTTTTAACTGGCGGCCATTTTGTCAGCTGTCAAGTGATTAATATTTAGTTTGGTTTGCCATTTCATCATGAACAGGTTGACAAAAGAACAACGCTTGCAAATCGTGCAAATTTATTTCGAAAGTAATGGTTCAGTTCGCGAAGTTCACCGCAAGCTCCGTCCATTTTATGGTCGACATATCCATCAGAGCAATTAATTCGGTTAACCATGGATCGTTTTCGCACTACGTTTACTCTATGCGATAATACGCATCCGCAGAGACGTCGAACAGTGCGCACCGAAGAAACAATTGCCGCTGTAGAGCAAAGTGTTGAAGAGGACCCGAATGAATCGATTCGCCACCGTGCACAGCAATTGTGGTGGTTGAAAATTGGACCTGTAGAATTGGCTATATTAGAGCCAGCCGCGGCGGCCACATGCCCGAAATCATAATTAAACATTAATGGCATAAAATTATCCTTCCAATAAAGCCAAATTGATGGACATTAAAACGATTTTCTTGTGTTTTATTTCAATTCGAAGTTCTATACCTCTATAAAAAACACCCTATACATGTACCAAAATTTCAGTCTTCTAGCTCACAAAAACGCTTTTGGCACTCCCACTCCGCCCACAAAATGCAAATCCAAATTTCGTCATCATATTTGTCATTCTCGTAGTCAGTAATATATACGCTCCAATTTTCAGCCTTCTAGCTCAACATAACATTATTGCCACGCCCACTCCGCCCACAAAATGAAACTCCAAATTTCGGCATCATATTTATCATAATCTACTGACCACTATTATGTATATATGTACCAATTTTAAGCCTTCTAGCTCTCAAAAACACTATTGCCACGCCCCCTCCGCCCACAAAGTAAATTTTTAAAAATTCTATAGCCTATTGCTCCTTCCAGACCTGCAATTATCAATACTGAAAATTTCAACAGACAGGCTTACACTAAGGTTTTATAATATTAATAGGGAACTAGGGATAGGGATAATAGGGATTGAGACAAAATTTTACTTATTTGTATGGAAACTTATATATTTGAACATTTTCCGCGTACGAAGACACAGAAAGAATACTTTGGTTTTGGGGTTAAATGGAGCTTGTCCCAGCAGCAGCCTTATTCTGTGAAATCCTTACCTGAGTCCTACTATTTTCTTTTAGCCCAGTGAAAGCTGGATTTTTGAAAATACGTTGGGAAGGTGGCCTTAAGTGGGTTAAACATAATATCTGTAAACTAACATAGTTATTACTTTATTAGAGTAATACACGACATCTACCAACTGATATACGATTTATATGATCGATTAAACGAAAATGTTTGAATTGTATGAATTGTATTGGCAAAAATATAGATTTTCACACAGAACAATCTAACGCAGAAGTCTCCTCTGCAAAATAGATTCTCTTCTTTTGCATAACAAAGCTGAGCTCGTGTAGAGATAATTCGCCAAAGAAACAAGGCCATTTGGATAAGTGAATGGGAATAATATCTTAATTAACACAACAAGATTTAACCAGTTTCCATTAAACGGTGAAACGCCTTTAAAATATTGACTTAAACATGATTGAATACACAAATCCAAACTCGATTATAGGCCCAACCAGCCAACCATCCAGCCGGCCCAGCCCAGACAGCCACAGCCACAAACAACCACCAATAGAATGATATGGTGGTCACTGTACCCATGTTTGTGTCACTATCTAAGAGAGCAGCTATTATTTGTCACATTGCCTAGAATAGAAAACAAAACAAATAAAAATAATTAGTGAACTCCCCATAAAAATCGTTAATACGAAAAATTCCATGTTTTCTCTCTGCCGAGGAGGAGGAAGAGGAGGCGGAGGAGAGGTGTTGGGGATTCATTCTCCAACTTTATAAATATTTATGCCACATGAAATCTATCAAACAGAACAACGACCGAACAAACGAAAGAACGAACGAAATTCTTAAAATGACTTCCGCCATTTGTGAAGATAACTCTCACACCACGTATCACGTTCGAAGAACTGGTGACAGAGATTATGCCGGCAAAAAGCCAAGCGATCAAAATCCATATCAATACTATATATACTAGATATATTTATATATAAATATTGGATTCTGAGTTGCTGTGTGTTTTACTTCCTTTCTTAATTTCCACTATTTAACGCACAAAACTCAACTCAGCAGAGGGGGCAGCACCGTGATTTATCGATCTCTAATTGATTCAAATTGTTTTTGTATAAATAAATGTAGTTTTTAAGTTGTTATGATTGTATTTCTTGTTTCTCGGCAATAACAAGAACAAACATAATAACAACACGTAGAACACAAAACACACACACACATACACGGCAGCGCTGGCATGGAAATAATAATTAAAAATTCATTTCGATTTGATAGCCCAACAAAATGTTAATCATTTCCACAAAAAAAATCAAATTTCAAAGAACTAAAACGCCAAATATACTTAAAAGTTTATGGTTTACTCAGCCCTAAACAGAAGAATTCGCAGAACAAAAAATATATATGTTTGATTCAATTAAAAAAGTTGTAAATCCAACAATTAATTGAAACAAGGCAAAAGGCGTTAAGTTCGATCCCACCCACCATGAACTGCATTCCGGTAGATAAAAGGGCGATGATATTGCGAGGAACATTATAATATTTCCTTTTTATATTATTACCACGCCACTTGAAGGTGAGTGGTATAAAAACAATGTCCCTTTGAATTGTTTGTGAAATATTACCAAAGACATCAATATTTTACAGATCCTATTAGTCCTTGTGAGAAACACATTTTTCCCATTCGCCCATTTCCAATCCCAACCTTTGGAGCCAGTTTTAATGCTAGCCACAGACAATTCAGAAATATTTACGGAATTACAAAATTAATATTCACGCCATTCTAAGGTGGAGGGTACACAAAAGATACATAAATAAATTTACTTGCAATTTATATAATGGACTTTGTTAGAAAATACAGGGATTTCATTATAACTTTTATATTTTTTTATCTCTAAAGAAAAAGAGTTAGAAACTGAAATATATATCCTCATCTTGTCGTTGTGTCGAGTTGTATTATTGCGAGTTGCGGACACTCGCAATAAGTTGAAGTAGCTAAGTTGTAGTAGCAACAATTTCAACCAACATACTTACCAGCTTATTTTCAACTTGAGCTTATTTTTCAATTTTTTGTAAGCTGGTCAAGCCGTCTATTAGCTAAACGCTCCTGAAAACTCCTCTAAAATTCACGTTTTCCCGTGTAAGTTTTTTTATGCTGCATTTTTCTCTAAAATAGATGTTCCTCATTCGAAAGGTATTGATCGCATCCATTTATCTTTTAAAAAATCAGCCCACAAACTATGAAAAAGTTTTCAGATGTCACTATGAAAAAATAATAGATTCTAAAGAAAGAGCTTTCAAGAGTCTATTAGGTCTTAAGTCACTCCTTCAATGCGTTACACTTTTTTCTGTCCCTCCTACTCTGTAGAGTGAGGGTATAAAAATCAATTTTTATTGCGCGTCTTCATAACCAGTAGAATACACCGAATTCCAAGATTCTATACTACGCTGCAGGACGAAGGTATTAATAAATAGTACCTTCCACCATAGAATGGGGGTATACTAAGAATGTAACCTCCAGGATGGGGGTATACTAACTTTGTCATTCCGTTTGTAACACCTTGAAATATCGACCTGAGACCCTATAAAGTATATATATTCTTGATCGTCATAAAATTCTAAGACGATCTAGTCATGTCCGTCCGTCTGTCCGTCTGTTGAAAGCACGCTAGGATCTAAACGAAAGGAGCTAGAACGTTAAATTTTTCCATAAATGCGTCTTATAGTCGTAGATCGGTTGGGATTGAAATGGGGCGAAATCGGCCCAAAGGGAAAATTTTTTCCCTCACAAGCACTAAAAATACCCATAATAATCCCTAATATTTCAGCGTATTTAAGCATATTTTTTGAATATGTCTGTATATATTTGCTTGATATTTGGTATGCGCATTCCCCTTACAGCAAAAACGTGCACCATAAAGTGATTCTTATTTGTACATTCATTACTGTACATTCCTATTTGTACATTCCTCTAATTGAGTAGATACATAATATAAAAGTATTTTTTCCAAATTCGTACTTTTAAGGGGTAAAATAGGAATAGAGGGATAAAAATGGTACCAACCAAACGGCTGTACCTAGAATAATGAAATTCGGTGTATACATTCCTCTGATTGCATAGATAAGTAAAATACACGGATTTTTTCAAAATTCGTACTTTTTGGGGTTAAAATGGAAAAAGGGGATAAAAATAGTACCAATCTAATGACCGCAGCTAGAGTCGTGAAATTCGGAGTATACATTCCTCTGAGTGTTTAGACACGGAAAATAAACTGATTTTTCGAAATTCGTACTTTTTGGCGTTAAAATGAAAAAAGGGGATAAAAATAGTACCAATCAAATGACCGCAGCTAGAGTCATGAAATTGAGAGTATACATTCCTCTGATTGCGTAGACATGGAAAATAGACGATTTTTTTAAATTAGTACTTTCAAGGGTTGCAATGGTACAGAAGGATAAAAATAGTACCAACTAAACGACTACAGCTAAAATGATGAAATTCTAATTGCGTAGAAACGTCAAGGGGCAAAAATGGTAAAATAGACGAATTTTTTTAAATTAGTACTTTCAAGGGTTGCAATGGTACAGAAGTATAAAAATAGTACCAACTAAACGACTACAGCAAAATGATGAAATTCTAAATGCGTAGAAACGTCAAGGGGGTAAAAATGGTACCAACCAAATGGGCGCAACTGGAATCATGGAATTCGGTGTATACATTCCTCTGACTGCATAGACACGCAAAATAAAAAGTTTTTTTCCAAATTCGTACTTTTCCCTTTACGGCAAAAATTGGTTGAATCATGAAGTGAGGTTATTTTGCACTGTGTACGTCTGATAATGGATTTTCAAAATTTGTACTTTTGGAATTAAAATATAATGGAAATACACCCACTATCTACCAATATTTTTGGCTTTGAAAATATTTTTGAAGATATAAATATAAGAATATTTATTTTTGAATTGACGTATTGGTAGCATTACCATATAAGCGTGGATTGAAATAATTCAAATATTATATTTATTTATAAAATTAATTTTTCAATATTTGTATCTGGTTTGGCTATATTAAAAAAAAAATTTTCTGCAATATTACTGCACTTCTACGAAAACCGACAACCTCTGTGGAATGCAATCCATGGTGGAGGGTATATAAAGTTAAACTTAACGCCATTTTTATTTTTATTTTCAGGTTAATTTTTGACATTTGCAAAATGAGAGAAAATTGGGACTAATATAAACTTTCTTCTAAAGTAGTGAGTTTTTTACGCAAACTGTAAGAAATTTAGGTGCAAAATTTCGAGAAGCTCATTTACATCTCGGTGGATATGTCAATAAGCAAAATTGCCGCATATGGGGTTCAGAGAACCCACACGTGACTATTGAGAAGCAAATGCATCCACAACGAGTGACTGTTTGATCTGGGTTTTGTGTAGAAATTGGATGATCGAATGAGGTACTGCCGAGCCAGTCGTGGTAGTCATATTGATGATATTGTGTTCCAGAAATTTGAAAAAATAATCGGTAATTTTTTATAGCCCATTCTAATTTAAAGGTTTAAATAGCCCATCTTATATATTAGAATACTATCTGAACCCCGCCCGCTTCGCCAGGCAAAATAAAAAACAAATGGTAAAATTACTTTCCAATTTACAGCCTTCTAGCTCAAAAAAAACACTTTTGCCACGCCTCCACCGCCCACGAAATGAAAATTCAAATTGCGACACCAAATTAAACTTTCTCGTGGTCAGTAATATATACGTTCCAATTTTCAGCCTTCTAGTTCAAAATAACACTATTGCCCACTCCGCCCACAAAATGAAACTCCAAATTTCGGCATTATATTTATCATAATCGTGGTCAGTAATATATATGTACCAATTTTCAGCCTTCTTGCTCTCAAATACTTTTGAGAGCCACTCCGCCCACAGTGCAAATTTTGAAAAAATCTATAGCCTTTAGTTCCTTCCAGAACTGTATCTATCTGTACTGAAAATGTCAACAACATCGGATCAGCCATTTACGAACAAACAAACAGACAGACAGACTTACACTAAGGTTTTACAATATTAATAGGGATAGGGATTCTCGATCCTTATAAAATTCCAAGACGATCTACTCATGTCGCCCTGTTGAGGGTACGCTGCAATCTAAACAAGTTATCTAAGAAAACGTCTAGTTATAGATTGGTTGGGATTGCAAATGAGTGAATTCGGCACAGAGGATACTCCCTAATATTTAGACTATTTAAGTAAATTATTTTGAATAATAATAAAGAGGAATGTAAACACTTTTTAAGGGGGTGAAATTATACAATGAAAGTGTGTTCTAAATACGTAAACACGTAAAATAAAGAAAAATTTTAAAAGTTTGTATTTTTAGGTGGAAGATGGGTAAAAAGAAATTTAAATGGTGGCACGGTGTGTATGCCAATTTCGATTATTATTGTTAAACTGAGTAAAGTCAATAAATATTGTTCCAATAAAACGGCAGTATCGCACGAAACTCAGTATATACAATTTTTCTAAAATTTTTTCTTTTAGAGTAAAACGGGACGAAAGGGGATAAAAATAGTACCAACCAAATTGTTGGTAATAAAAACTTTCGGTTTATAAATCGCTCTGACTGCGTAAACGCGAAAAATATAGAGATCTATTGATATTCGTACTTTTTGGGTCAAGATGTGAAAAAGGGATAACAATAGTACCAACCAAATGACTGCAGTTAGAATACTGAACTTAGGCATATTCATTCCTCGGGTTGTGTAGACAAGTAGCACAAAGGAATTTATCGCAATTTATTCTTCTAGAAGGAAACGAGGCAAAAGTAATACTGGGAGGCCTCAAAATCGAGTCCTTTTAAGAAGAAAATCGGAAAAAGGAATAAAACTGGTGCCAAGCAAATGACTGTCGCCAGAATCATGAAATTACATGTCTACATTCCACTGGGGTCTGAACATGTGGTGTGTTTACAATTGAAAAAATTATGCATAGTTATGTTGCTGTGGTTTTTCTAAACTAAAGGGTGATTTTTTAGCTATTATCTTTTTGGCAACACTGGTTTAAACAGCAGACGCACGTTTCGTGTGTTGTTTCACGGTCAAACATCTTCAGTTTGTTCTGTAATTTAACCATGAATCGTCTTACAAACGAACAACGCTTGCAAATTATTGAATTTTATTATCAAAATGCGTGCTCTGTTTAGAAAGTTCATCGCGCGCTTCTTCCATTTTATGGTCAGTTTAATCGACCCACTGACGAAGCTCATTTTTGGCTCAATGGGTACGTAAATAGGCGGAATTGACGATTTTGGAGTGAATATCAGCCAGAAGCATTGCAAGAGCTACCAATGCATCCAGAAAAAGTCACAGTTTGGTGCGGTTTATGGGCTGGTGGCATCATTGGACCGTACTTCTTCAAAGATGATGCGAATCGTAATGATATCCAACATTTTTTTTTGCCCAAAATGCAAGAGCTTCACTTGCATTATATGTAGTTTCAACAAGACGGTGCCACATGCCACACAGCACGCGCAACAATGGACTTATTGAGAGGCGAGTTCGGTGAACATTTTATTTCACGTTCGGGACCGGTCATTTGGCCGCCTAGATCGTGCGATTTAACGCCTTTAGACTATTTTTTGTGGGACTATGTTAAAGCTCATGTCTATACAGACAAGACGCATTGAAAGACAACATTGAAGCATTTATTCGTGAGATACCGGCCGAAATGTTGGAAAGAGTTTGCCAAAATTGGACTAAGCGGATGGACCATTTGAGGCGCAGTCAAGGTCAACATTTGCATGAAATAATCTTCAAACATTAAATTATATGGACCGTACTATCGATTCAAATAAAGATGTCATGCATTTTTCTGAATTTTATGTGTTTTTTTTTTTTGAAAAACTTTCCTATAGCTTTTAAAAAATTACCCTTTATTAAAAAATAAGCTGAAAGTTTATATTTTTATTTTCGGGCTACCAAGGAAACTAGTGTTATTATTATCAACAACTTTTCGTTCTCTCCACTGGTATTTTTTCGTCTGTATATTTTCGTATTTGCTGAAAACATCGACATCGAAATATTTTGCGTATTATTGCGGGTTTTTCTAGTGGTGATTTTAGTTGTGCGCGTGTGTGCGGAAAGAAACCAATTTATTTCATAATTAAAACAAATGAAGTGCATGCATTGTTTGGACCATTGACTTGGCGAGAGATTTGTCAATAAAACACAAAAGTTTAATTGGTTGCATTTGCATTATAATGCTGGAAATGACGATGATGATGACGCTGAAGGGGTCGTCGTCGACCACAGATCATCCACCATGGATTTTGTTATCGTATTTTAAATATATAAATATATATCGGACTTTAAAAGAGTTATTTCGCCACCTCGCCAACAAACAAACAATATCGACAACAATGGAATTAAAACAATTTGCAAAGATATTTCTATTGTCTCCGCATCGAAATGTTAACTGTCACCCAAAAGACAAAACAACGTGAAATTTAAAATATGCTGCGGCTGGAGTGCCGGTTTTGTGCAGTGAGTGTCATTGTTTAAATGTTAGAAAAATTCAAATTATGTGACTCCTAATTAGAATTATGACAATGGCAGGCAGGCGAACTTGTATAATTATCAAATAAATAATGCTGCGGAAAACATACATGTTGCGAGTTTTATTGCCGCGAATAGTAAATATTTGGAATGATTTGAGTTTTTATCATCATCATCATGATCATCAACATCAACCAGAAGTCGCAACAACTGGTTCAGCGTCGTCGAGAAAGGCATGTCGTCTAACAAACTCTATTGAGCGTGCAGAGCGATCTAGGGAGAAATTTTAAACTCAACAGAAATAAAATATGATTTTGTTTATTTCTGCCAAATTGTGTAAAAAAATAATGAAGAAATCCCACGCACATTAGCCACGAACAAAATCCCACAACAATGTCAATTAAATTATCAACTTTTCAAACTACTATAACACTGTGTGTTATTTTTAAGTCATGGAAATATATCCATATACGGACACCACTAAGTGATAAAATACCAAAAAACAAGTAAGGAAAGGCTAAAGTCGGGCGGGCCGACTATACTATATACGACTCCACTTTCTATCCGAACACAATTCAATTCGGTAAAAAAGTGAAAACGGGAAGGCTTTTTGTATGTTTCCTAATCATAGTCTAATATGACCTGACCAAATTTGTCAAATCGAGAGGAATATTTGTATCGGGGCTATATCAAAACATGGAATGAAGTGACTAACTTTCACAATAAGTTTTTTCAGTTCAAGTAAACGTGTTATGCTCATTATGAAGAAAATCGGCGAAAATACGTGGTTTCTGCGGTGGAAAAAGTCAATCTGGGAGCGAAATTTGTATGGGAGATATATGTAAATCTGAACCGATCTAACACATTTTCACCACAGGTTTTTCCAGTTCAAATATTAGGTGTTTTGCCAATTTTGAAGAAAATCTGTTAAAATATGTGGATTTTAGAGCGGAAAAATTTGGGAGCGAAATTTGTATGGGATTCATATATATATATATAAATCTGAACCGATCTGACCCATTTTCGCCATGGTGTTCCTAGTTTAAATATAAGATGTTTTGCCAAATCTGAAGACAATTTGATACAATATGTAGTTTCTAGAGCGGAAATAGTCAAATCGGGAGCGAAATTTGTATGGGAGCTATATATAAATCTGAACCAATTTTCTTCAAATTAAATAGCATTTGTCCTTGTCCCGAAAAACTTCATTGTGCAAAGTTTCATTTGGTTCTGGCTACAATTGCGACCTGAATCGTGATTACAAAAATAGATGGACGGACAGACAGCCGGGCATTGTTAAATCGATTCAAAAAGTGATTCTAAGACGATCGGTATAATTAACAATGGGTCTATCTCTCTTCCTTTTGGGTGTTACAAACAAATGCACAAAGACATAATACTCTCATGGAGTGTATAAAAAGATGCGTGTCTCCCAGTTTTGCAAAAAAAAGTGATCAGTTTTCTCAGGCTCATATCTTGCAAACCGTTTGGAATTTTTATTTACTCTCTGAGGCAAAGTTGTAGCTCTTGCAATAAAGAATAAAAACTGTGAATATATAAATTCAAAAAAATTTTATATATAGCAGAATATATCAATGTTGAAGTAAAGAAAAAACAAATGAAATTAACAAATTTTCGGGAAATTTTTCACTTTTGCGGCTACCTAAGCGCTACTCAAACGGTGTTAAGAATCATTCCTAGAAAGTTCGAATGTTCCAGAAAGTTGTTTATTGAGATCTTAGGTACATTTTTGTAGTTGATTGTTTCCTCGAATGTTGAACAACTTGCTACCAATGGACCGGGGAAAAAGGTTAAACAAATTACGATGGAACACTTTGGGGGAAATTTACATCACGTTCCCCCTGATATCAGCCATAAAATTTTAAATTCAACAATAAAAAATATTTTCAGAAAATGTCGCTTACGATAATTCCGCGCTAAGGGCTCGATATAATAAAAGAATATAAAAAAATAAAAAAGAAGCAACATAAAAAATTACACATACACCGCTTACGTGCGTTTAACAAGCAAATGACGAACATATCGCATCACGTGATATGGTGCATGGGTAGAGCACGCGACTATCATTGAAAAAAGTCCCATGTTCAAATCCCGACCGAGACATTTCATTTTTGTCTTAGACCGGTTATTATTGCATCCCAGTACTTGGTCTAACTCGTGGCACCCCCACAAAAATCAGCGTTCAATCTGCAGGTTAGTAAGCGAGAGATATTGCCTCTCCCCTAACACAGTCAAGGAGTTTTGGCTTGGATTGTGTTATTGGCAGTCTTACCACCGTGTCTACTGAGATTCAACTGAGGCTTTACAGGGTGCAGTACATATTAAGGGTATCTATTACAGCAACTCACATACGAAAATGAGATTGGAATTGCTGGCGACTGATTGACTAACTATTGATGATGTGAAGAGTGTTGATATGTCTGAACGCAAGGTGTGAAAATGACATATTCAAGTTCATTCATCATTTGGCCATGACCCAGAATTTGGTTCGGCCTTCATCTTGGATTCAAGCTAACCTGCTACTGTCTTTGCGAATGTCAACTCAGTAAACGATCAACACCTCGGATTTTGATCAAATTTGGCACAAACATTCTACTAGTGGTTGCGGGTAATATTGGGTTTACCGTAGCTCAAAGTAGTACGCTGGTTTGAGTTTTACAGTGGTCCAAAGTTCTTGATGTTTTCATTTTTATTTGTATTTTGCTATATTTTGTTCTCTACAAAAAATAAAAAAATCAAAAACCTGGGATTTTGGGAAAAATAAACGAATGGTTTTTTTGTGGACCAAAATATTCCGTAGGTTAATTGTCAATTGCTAGACAGCAATCT
>CANDYM010000712.1:36924-84822 GCA_947397865.1 Polietes domitor
CAAGCAACAGTTATAGTTGGGCACCCGGCAAAAATGTGTTTCCCTCTTAAACGATTTCGCTTAATTTGAAATTTTATTAACTTACTTCCTAGCTCGTTTCGTTTACTTACTACCATTGGTCCATGCAAGCAGAATTAACATCCCAAAAACCACACATAAAAAGGAATTTTTATTGTGCGGCAATTATAAAACTTAAGAGAAAACTATTTGTGCAGTAACATTACAGGAAAATACCAATTTCTTTTAATATAACCAAACCAAAACAAATACAAATATTAAAAAACAATTTTATAACTAAATATAACATTTTTATAATTTCAAACCACGCAAGGCTACCAATACGTTTATACTATATACATATATCAAAATAATACTTCTAGTCAAACAAGCTTAAATAAATTAAATATTGGTAGATAGTGGGTGCTACAGTTTGTTGTATTTCCACACTACACCTTTTTCAATTGTAATTCAAAAGACATCACTTGAAATTCTAAAAACACCAGTTGAAATTCAAAAATTCCACTTGCAATTCAAAAAATATCACTTGAAATTCAAAAATTCCGTTTGAAATTCAAAAAATGTCATTTGTAATTCAAAAGACAACGTTAGAAATTCAAAAGTCGTCGTTTGTAATTCAAAAGACATCATTTGGAATTCAAAAGTTTTCATTTGAAATTCAAAAATTATTCCATTTGCAATTCAAAAAAGGTAAACAAAATTATTTAAGCAAAATATACATTAGGTTGAGTAGCATTTATTTATTTCTGTAAATTTTAATATTCTGCTGTTTCGAAAACAAATTTACCCCCATTTAGATTGATAGATAGACGGACATGGCTGAAATATGAGCGATATTGCAAGACCTCTCACACAAATTGGCATAAGCTTTGGTTAAAATAAAACTGATCAGTAACAATTTAATATTGTAAATGGTTTTACAATCACTTTATACCTGTAAAATAGTTATGATTTGTTGTACATCCCACACAAATAATCTGACGCTAAGTAAAATTATATGCAGATGCTCTCTGAGCTGGTGAAGTCTATAAACTATATATGAAATTATTATTTTGCATCATTATAATTATTAGTTGCTGTTTTCAAAACTGCAGAATATCCAAATTTGCAGAAAAAATAAATAATTTGTTTACATTTTTGAATTTGAAATTGAATCTTTTGAATTTCAAAAGGAATAATTTTTGAATTTTAAATGAAAACTTTTGAATTTCAAATGGTGTATTTTGAATTACAAGTGACGAGTTTTGAATTACAAATGACGAGTTTTAAATTTCAAACGATGAGTTTTCAATTTCATATGACGACTTTTGAATTTCAAATGGTGTCTTTTGAAATACACTTGAAAATGGTGTAGTTTAATTCCAAAAGTAGAGTTTTTGAAAGTCCATTATCTCATGTACGCAGTGCAAGATTCAATCAAGATTTGTCGTAAAAGTAAAAAGTACGAATTTGGAAAAATCCATTTTATTTTGAATGTCTATTTAGTCAGAGGAATGTATATACCGAATTTCATGATTCTAGCGCGGCCATTTGGCTGGTACTATTTTGACCCCTTTTCCATTTTGACCCCAAAAAGAAAAAAAAGTTTATTTTAAGTGTCTACGCAATCATAGGAGTGTATACACCGAATTTCCTTATTCTAGATGCAGCCCTTTAGCTTAAGAGTACGATTTTCTAAAATCTCTTTATTTTACGTATCTACGCAATAAGAGGAATGTACACACAGAACTTCATCATTCTAGCTGTAGCCATTTAGTTGATACCATTTTTATCCTCTGTTCCCATTGTATCTCTTGAAAGTACGAATTTGGAAAAAACCTTTTATTTTTCGTGTCTACGCAGTCAGAGGAATGTATACTCCGTATTTCATGTTTCCATCTGCGGTCATTTTGTTGGCACTATTGTTATCCCCTTTTCCATTTTAACCCCAAAAAGTACGGTTTTTGAAAAATCCGTTTATTTTACGTGTCTACGCAATCAGAGGAATGTATGCGCCGAATTTTATTACTCTGGATGCAGCCGTTTCGTTGGTACCATTTTTATCCCTCTATACCCATTTTACCCCTTAAAAGTACGAATTTGGAATATTATGTATCTACTCAATTGGAGGAATGTACACACCGAATTTCGTGTTTATATTTACTTTGTTGTCATTTGATATGTACCATTTTTATCCCTACCAATATCAAGTAGGTATAAGCAGACATATAGAAAAAATTGGACGTCCTAACTCCTTTCCTTTAGATGCTAGCGTAATTTCAACAGACGCACAGACGGACGGTCATAGGTAGACTTTCTTAGAATTTTATGACGATCAAGAATATATCGTTACCAAAATATAAGAAAGACTCAACTAACATTTTTTTGCAAATCGATATTTTTTTTATTATGATCAAAGTTGTTGTGTTTTGTTAAAATAGTCAAAAATCTCGATTTGCAAAAAAAAAATTTTAGCTGAGTCTTTTTTATGTTTTGGTAACGATAAATGCTTTATAGGGTTTCAGGTCGATATTTCAAGGTGTTACAAACGTAATGACAAATAAAAATATTTTTGGTAGTGATTAAAAATAATGTTGAGTTCTTTATTTAAAAATTTAAATGTGGACAAAAGGTTACAGTCCCGGTCAAAATACATCATTTTTTTTATAATCTTAAAATCATAAATTTGTACTTACAAATTACATTATACGAGAGAACACTAAATGACGGACAGATACCGTCATGCCATCAAATATCAAAGTTAGATAGATTCCTAGTGCATTATATATACATTATATATTATGCTCTTACATCTTGCACAATTTTGTCTTCAGACAACTTTTGCTTCAAATCTGTTGTTAAACATTGATTTTAGGGGGTCAGAATTCAAATCGGATGCAGTGACATATACAAATTTGGTGCTATATCAAAATCTTGATTTATAAGGTCCCCTTTCTGAGCCAAATCCAACGCCTTATGCCAAAGTTCATCAAAATCTGTTGTTAAACGAGGATTTTAGAGCAGTCCTATTTCAAATCGAGAGGTACCTTTGTATGGGGGCTATATCCATATTTTGACCTATGAGTTTCTGAGCCAAAAATAGTACCCCAAGTAAGTATTTTTAGTTTTGACAAATAAAAGAGATTCATCAGAGCCCTAAACCCCAAACATGAAGAAAACCTAGATTATTTAAAATTTTGGTTATTACATCTCAAATACGCGAATTGCTGGGACAATTTGGATGTCATATACGCACTGCAGACTTTAGAAATTGACTCCAAACTTTCGTGTCTAGCAATTGATTCACGATTTTTTCTTTAATATTTTTTACAGTTTTAGTATATATATAGTTTTGAATTTTTGTAGAGAACAAAATAAGGTAAAATACAAATAAAAATAAAAAACATCAAGAAGTTTGGACTACTGTAAAACCACGTACTACTTTGAGCTACGATAAACGCTATATAACCCACAATCGTTAGTACAATGTATGTGTCAAATTTCATCAAAATCGAGAAAGGTCATTAAAATGTTATGATGTCGTTAAGGAAACAAAAACCCACCACCTACGTTGGACCACTGTAAAACTCAAACCAGCGTACTACTTTGAGCTACGGTAAACCCAATATTACCCGCAACCACTAGTAGAATGTTTGCGCCAAATTTGATCAAAATCCGAGGTGTTGATCGTTTACTGAGTTCACATTCGCAAAGACAGTAGCAGGTTAGGTTGAATCCAAGATGAAGGCCGAAACCAAATTCTGGGTCATGGCCAAATGATGAATGAACATGAATATGTCATTTTCACACCTTGCGTTCAGACATATCAACACTCTTCACATCATCAATAGTTAGTCAATCAGTCGCCAGCAATTCCAATCTCATTTTTGTATGTGAGTTGGTGTAATGGATACCCTTAATATCTATCAAGTGCACCCTGTAAAGCCTCAGTTGAATCTCAGTAGACACGCCAATAACAATAGGGGAGAGGCAATATCTCTCGCTTACTAACCTGCAGATTGAACGCTGATTTTTGTGGGGGTGCCACGAGTTAGTCCTTAGTACTGGGATGCAATAATAACCGGTCTAAGACAAAAATGAAATGTCTCGGTTGGGATTTGAACATGGGACTTTTTTAATGATAGTCGCGATGCGATATGTTCGTCATTTGCTTGTTAAAAACACGTAAGCGGTGTATGTTGCTTCTTTTTTTGAATTTTTTTTATATTCTTTTATTATATTCTATCGGACTCGAGTGCAACAAATGTTTACTTTATAGCATCCTCAGTAGTAGGTAATTCGAAAGGTATTGACTGTCGCTATTTATTATTATACCCTCCAACTTCAGGATGGGGGTATACTAACTTTGTCATTCCGTTTGTAACACCTTGAAATATCGATCTGAGATCCTATAAAGTATATATATTCTATAAAGTATATATAGAATATATACATATACTTATATTCCTATACTATATACTTTATATTCCTATAAAGTATATATATATGATCTTGATTCTAAGACGATCTAGCCATGTCCGTCTGTTGAAAGTACGCTAGAATCTAAACGAACGGAGCTAAGAGGTCCAAATTTTGCACATATACGTCTTATAGTCGTAGATCGGTTAGGCTTGAAAGTGGGCGAAATCAGTCCAAAGGGAAAAATTTTTCCCTCACAAGGACTGAAAAAAACCCATAGTAACCCTAATATTTTAGAGTATTTAAGCATATTGTTTTCAATATGTCTGCTTGCACTTACTTGATATTGGGTATGCGCATTCCCCCGATAACGAAAGCGTGCACCATTAAACGATTTTTATTCGTAGGGGGTGAAATGGGGCAAAAAGGGATAAAAATTGTACATATCAAACGACAACAGCAGAAACACCAAATTCCCTGTGTACATTCCTCTAATTGAGTAGATACATAATATAAAAGTATTTTTCCAAATTCGTACTTTTAAGGGATAACATGGGAATAGAGGGATAAAAATGGTATCAACCAAACGGCTGCACTTACGTACATTTTTTGGGGTTCAGAAGAAAAAAGGGGTATACATTCCCCTGACTGTATAGACACGATAAATAAAAGGTTTTTTTTTCCAAATTCGTACTTTCAAGGGATACAATGGGTACAGGGGATAAAAATAGTACCAACTAAACGAATACAGCAAGAATGATGAAATTCAGTATGTACATACCTCTAATTGCGTAGGCACGTAAAATAAAGAGATTTTAGATAGTCGTACTGTTAAGGGGGTAAAATTGGAAAAGGGGGATAAAAATGGTACCAACCAAATGACCACAGCTAGAGTCATGAAATTCGATGTATACATTCCTCTGACATGAAAATAAAAATATTTTTCCAAATACGTAATTTGTACTTTTACGGCAAAAATTGGTCGAATCATGAAGTTAGGTTATTTTGCACTATGTACGTGAGATAATGGATTTTGAAGATTTGTACTTTTGGAATTAAAATAGAATGGAAATAAAGGGTGATTTTCTAAAAGCTATAGGAAAGTTTTTCAAAAAAAAAAAACATAAAATTCAGAAAAATGCATGAAATCTTTATTTGAATCGATAGTAGTCCATATAATTTAATGTTTGAAGATTATTTCAGGCAAATGTTGACTTGACTGCGCCTCAAATGGTCCATCCGCTTAGTCCAATTTTGGCATTTCCACGGTTTTGAGTAACAGAGGCCCAATTGCTGCGAACGGCGACGAATCGATAATTGATGGTTATCATTAACACTGGCCGATACAGCTGCGATATTTTCTTCAGTTCGCACTCTACGTAAGCGTGTTGGTGGTTTAATGTCCAACAATGTAAATTTGGTGCGAAATTTAGTCACAATAGCCCGAATAGCCGCTTCAGTGGGTCGATTAAGCTGACCATAAAATGGATGAAGCGCGCGATGAACTTTCTTAACAGAGCACACATTTTGATAATAAAATTCAATAATTTGCAAGCGTTGTTCGTTTGTAAGACGATTCATGGTTAAATTATAGACCAAACTGAAGATGTTTGACAGTGAAGCAAAACACGAAACGTGCGTCAGCTGTTTAAACCAGTGTTGCCAAAAAGATAATAGCTAAAAAATCACCCTTTACAACCAACTGTAGCACCCACTACCTACCAATATTTATGGTATTTAAGCTGTTTTAAAAATATAAATATAAGAATATTTATTTTTTGAATTGACTTGAAGTATTATTTCGATATATATATTGTAAACGCATTGGTAGCCATGTCTTATAAGCTTGGCTTGAAATATTCAAAATATTATATTTATTTATAAAATTATTTTTTCAATATTTGTTTTGGTTTGGCTATATTTAAAAAAATATATATTTTCCTGTAATATTGCTGCACTTCTAAGAAAACCGACAGCCTATGTGGAATGCAATCCATGGTAAAGGGTATAAAAAGTTCGCCCGCCCAACTTAACGCCTTTTTTACTTGTTTTATACAATACTAGCACCAGATACGAAACATTTTTCAGTTGCCACTATGAAAGATCTCACAGAAATTACTATAAAGGTCCAATACCAATAAGTTACTCTAAGACAAGAGTCAAAATTTATTTTTAAAGGATCGATTCATCCGATACTCTGGACCTGATAGATGTCCAGATTGTCGCAAACAACGTATTCTCTGAGATGATCGACATACTGTTATCAAATAAATCAAAATACTCGACGAAATTTATCAGGGGGAACGTGATGTAAATTTCCCCCAAAGTGTTCCATCGTATTTTTTTAACCTTTTTCCCCCGGTCCGTGGTAGCAAGGTGTTCAACATTCAAGGAAACAACCAACTACAAAAATGTATCTAAGATCTCAATAAACAACTTTCTAGAACATACGAACTTTCTAGGAATGATTCTTAACACCGTTTGGGTAGCGCTTAGGTAGCCGCAAAAGTGAAAAATTTCCCAAAAATTTGTTCATTTCATTTTTTTCTTTACTTCAACATTGACATATCTGATATCTATTACATTTTTTTGGAATTTATATGTTCACAATTTTTGTTCTTTATGACAAGAGCTACAACTTTGCCACGGAGCGAAAATAAAAATTCCAAACGCTTTGCAAGATATGAGCCTGAGAAAACTGATCTTTTTTTTTGCAAAAATGACACCGAGGCCCCAAATCTTTGGAGCAAAACTGGGAAACACGCATGTTTTTATACACTCCACGAGAGTATTATGTCTTTGTGCATTTCTTTGTAACACCCAAAAGGAAGAGAAATACACCCATTGTTAATTATACCGATCGTCTTAGAATCACTTTTTTGACTCGATTTAACAATGTCCGTCTGTCCGTCCATCTATTCTTGTAATCACGATTCAGGTCGCAATTGTAGCCAGAACCAAATGAAACGTTGCACAATGAAGTTTTTCGGGACAAGGACGAACACTATTGAATTTGAAGAAAATCGGTTCAGATTTATATATAGCTCCCATACAAATTTCGCTCCCGATTTGACTATTTCCGCTCTAGAAACTACATATTGTATCAGATTGTCTGCAGATTTGGCAAAACATCTTATATTTAAACTAGGAACACCATGGCGAAAATGGGTCAGATCGGTTCAGATTTATACATATATATATGAATCCCATACAAATTTCGCTCCCAAATTTTTCCGCTCTAAAATCCACATATTTGAACAGATTTTATTCAAAATTGGCAAAACACCTTATATTATATTATTATATGGAAAAACCTGTGGTGAAAATGTGTTAGATCGGTTCAGATTTACATATATCTCCCATACAAATTTCGCTCCCGGATTGACTTTTTCCACCCCAGAAACCACGTATTTTCACCGATTTTCTTCATAATGAGCATAACACATTTACTTGAACTGAAAAAAACTTATTGTGAAAGTTAGTCACTGCATTCCATGTTTTGATATAGTCCCGATACAAATATTCCTCTCGATTTGACAAATTGGGTCAGGTCATATTAGACTATGATTAGGAAACATACAAAAAGCCTTCCCGTTTTCACTTTTTTACCGAATTGAATTGTGTTCGGATAGAAAGTGGAGTGTATCATATAGTCGGCCCGCCCGACTTTAGCCTTTCCTTACTTGTTTTTTGGTATTTTATCACTTAGTGGTGTCCGTATATGGTTATATTTCCATAACACACAGTGTTATAGTAGTTTGAAAAGTTGATAATTTTATTGACATTGTTTTGGGATTTTGTTCGTGGCTAATGTGCGTGGGATTTGTTCATTATTTTTTTACACAATTTGGCAGAAATAAACAAAATTTTATTTTATTTCTGCTGAGTTTAAAATTTCTCCCTAGATCGCTCTGCACGCTCAATAGAGTTTGTTAGACGACATGCCTTTCTCGACGACGCTGAACCAGTTGTTGCGACTTCTGGTTGATGTTGATGATCATGATGATGATAAAAACTCAAATCATTCCAAATATTTACTATTCGCGGCAATAAAACTCGCAACATGTATGTTTTCCGCAGCATTATTTATTTGATAATTATACAAGTTCGCCTGCCTGCCTGCCATTGTCATAATTCTAATTAGGAGTCACATAATTTGAATTTTTCTAACGATTTAAACAATGACACTCACTGCACAAAACCGGCACTCCAGCCGCAGCATATTTTAAATTTCACGTTGTTTTGTCTTTTGGGTGACAGTTAACATTTCGATGCGGAGACAATAGAAATATCTTTGCAAATTGTTTTAATTCCATTGTTGTCGATATTGTTTGTTTGTTGGCGAGGTGGCGAAATAACTCTTTTAAAGTCCAATATATATTTATATATTTAAAATACGATAACAAAATCCATGGTGGATGATCTGTGGTCGACGACGACCCCTTCAACGTCATCATCATCGTCATTTCCAGCATTATAATGCAAATGCAACTAATTAAACTTTTGTGTTTTATTGACAAATCTCTCGCCAAGTCAATGGTCCAAACAATGCATGCACTTCATTTGTTTTAATTATGAAACAAATTGGTTTCTTTCCGCACACATGCGCACAACTAAAATCACCACTAGAAAAACCCGAAATAATACGCAAAATATTTCGATGTCGATGTTTTCAGCAAATACGAAAATATACAGACGAAAAAATACCAGTGGAGAGAACGAAAAGCTGTTGAGAATAATATAATATAAATATAATAAATATAAATTTTCAGCTTATTTTTTAATAAAGGGTGATTTTTTAAAAGCTACAGGAAAGTTTTTCAAAAAAGAAGTAAAAAAGGCGTTAAGTTCGGCCGGGCCGAACTTTGACGGTTTTCGTAGAAGTGCAGTAATATTACAGGAAAATATAATTCTTTTAATATAGCCACACCAAAACAAATACAAATATTGAAAAGTTAATTTTATAAATAAATATAATATTTTAATTATTTCACGCTATCACCACGCTTATAAGGTAATACTACCAATACGTCAATTCAAGAAATAAATATTCTTATATTTATATTTTCAGGTGGTTGTATTTCCATTTTATTAGAATTCCAAAAGTACAAATTTTGAAAATCCATTATCAGACGTACATAGTGCAAAATAACCTAACTTCATGATTCAACCAATTTTTGCCGTAAAAGAAAAAGTACGAATTTGAAAAAAAAACTTTTTATTTTGCGTTTCTATGCAGTCAGAGGAATGTATACACCGAATTCCATGATTCCAGCTGCGCCCATTTGGTTGGTACCATTTTTAACCCCTTGACGTTTCTACGCAATTAGAATTTTATCATTCTAGCTGTGGTCGTTTAGTTGGTACTATTTTTATCCCTCTTTACCATTGTATCCCTTGAAAGTACTAATTTTAAAAAAAATCGTCTATTTTCCGTGTCTACGCAGTCAGGGGAATGTATACTCCGAATTTCATGTCTCTAGCTGCGGTCATTTGATTGGTACTATTTTTATCCCCTTTTTTCATTTTAACCCCAAAAAGTACGAATTTCGAAAAATCTGTTTATTTTCCGTGTCTACACACTCAGAGGAATGTATACTCCGAATTTTATGACTCTAGCTGCGGTCATTAGATTGGTACTATTTTTACCCCCTTTTTCCATTTTAACCCCAAAAAGTACGAATTTTGAAAAATCCGTGTATTTTACTTATCTATGCAATCAGAGCAATGTATACACCGAATTTCATTATTCTAGGTATAGCCGTTTGGTTGGTACCATTTTTATCCCTCTATTCCTATTTTACCCCTTAAAAGTACGAAAAATACTTTTATATTATGTATCTACTCAATTAGAGGAATGTACACACCGAATTTCGTGTTTCTAGCTGTTGTCGTTTAATATGTACCATTTTTATCCCTTTTTCGCCCCATTTCACCCCCTACAAATAAGAATCACTTTATGGTGCACGTTTTTGCTATAAGGGGAATGCGCATACCAAATATCAAGCAAATATAAACAGACATATTCAAAAAACATGCTTAAATACGCTAAAATATTAGGGATTATTATGGGTATTTTTAGTGCTTGTGAGGGAAAAAATTTTCCCTTTGGGCCGATTTCGCCCCATTTCAATCCCAACCGATCTACGACTATAAGACGTATTTATGGAAAATTTGAACGTTCTAGCTCCTTTCGTTTAGATGCTAGCGTGCTTTCAACAGACGGACAGACGGACGGACGGACATGGCTAGATCGTCTTAGAATTTTATGACGATCAAGAATATATATACTTTATAGGGTCTCAGGTCGATATTTCAAGGTATTACAAAGTTAGTATACCCCCATCCTGGAGGTGGAGGGTATAATAAAAAAGTCCAAGTAGTCGGTAGTTCAAATTTAAAATTTGAAGTGGTCCACCCTATATATATACGTTATAAAATCTCAGGTCCAAATTTCAAACAGTTACATTATTAGTATACCCCCATTCTATGGTGGAAGATACTATTTATTAATATCTTCGTCCTACAGGGTAGTATAGAATCTTGGAATTCGGTGTATTCTTCTGGTTATAAAGACGTGCAATAAAAATTGATTTTTATACCCTCACTCTACAGAGTAGGAGGGACAGAAAAAAAGTGTAACGCATTGAAGGAATGACTTAAGACCTAATAGACTCTTCAAAGCTCTTTCTTTAGAATCTATTATTTTTTCATAGTGACATCTGAAAACTTTTTCATAGTTTGTGGGCTGATTTTTTTAAAAACTAAATGGATGCGATCAATACCTTTCGAATGAGGAACATCTATTTTAGAGAAAAGTGCAGCATAAAAAAAACATACTCGGGAAAACGAGAATTTTAGAGGAGTTTTCAGGAGCGTTTAGCTCATAGACGGCTTGATCCAGCTTACAAAAAGTTGAAAAATAAGCTCAAGTTGAAAATAAGCTGGTAAGTATGTTGGTTGAAATTGTTGCTACTACAACTTAGCTACTTCAACTTATTGCGAGTGTCCGCAACAGATACTGGACACTGAAGATGAGGATATATATTTCAGTTACTAACTATTTTTCTTTAGAGATATTTTCTTGTGGTTATTGATAAAATATAAAAGTTATAATGAAATCACTGTATTTTCTAACAAAGTCCATTATATAAATTGCAAGTAAATTTATTTATGTATCTATTGTGTACCCTCCACCCTAGAATGTCGTGTACATTCATTTTGTAATTCCTTAAATATTTCTGACCTGTCTGTGGCTAGCATTAAAACTGGATCCAAAGGTTGGGATTGTAAATGGGCGAATGGGAAAAATGTGTTTCTCACAAGGACTAATAGGATCTGTAAAATATTGATGTTTTTGGTAATATTTCACAAACAATTCAAAGGGACATTGTATTTATACCAGTCCCATTCAAGTGGCGTGGTAATAATATAAAAAGGAAATATTATAATGTTCCTCGCAATATCATTGCCCTTTTATCTACCGGAATGCAGTTCATGGTGGGTGGGATCGAACTTAACGCCTTTTGCCTTGTTTCAATTAATTGTTGGATTTACAACTTTTTTAATTGAAGCAAACATATATATTTTTTGTTCTGTGAATTCTTCTGTTTAGGGCTGAGTAAACCATAAACTTTTAAGTATATTTGGCGTTTTAGTTCTTTGAAATTTGTTTTTTTTTTTTGGTGGAAATGATTAACATTTTGTTGGGCTATCAAATCGAAATGAATTTTTAATTATTATTTCCATGCCAGCGCTGCCGCGTGTGTGTGTGTTTTGTGTTCTACGTGTTGTTATTATGTTTGTTCTTGTTATTGCCGAGAAACAAGAAATACAATCATAACAACTTAAAAACTACATTTATTTATACAAAAACAATTTGAATCAATTAGAGATCGATAAATCACGGTGTTGCCCCCTCTGCTGAGTTGAGTTTTGTGCGTTAAATAGTGGAAATTAAGAAAGGAAGTAAAACACACAGCAACTCAGATTCCAATATTTATATATAAATGTATCTAGTATATATAGTATTGATATGGATTTTGATCGCTTGGCTTTTTGCCGGCATAATCTCTGTCACCAGTTCTTCGAACGTGATACGTGGTGTGAGAGTTATCTTCACAAATGGCGGAAGTCATTTTAAGAATTTCATTCGTTCTTTCGGTCGTTGTTCTGTTTGATAGATTTCATGTGGCATAAATATTTATAAAGTTGGAGAATGAATCCCCAACACCTCTCCTCCGCCTCCTCTTCCTCCTCCTCGGCAGAGAGAAAACATGGAATTTTTCGTATTAACGATTTTTATGGGGAGTTCACTAATTATTTTTATTTGTTTTGTTTTCTATTCTAGGCAATGTGACAAATAATAGCTGCTCTCTTAGATAGTGACACGGACATGGGTACAGTGACCACCATATCATTCTATTGGTGGTTGTTTGTGGCTGTCTGGGCTGGGCCGGCTGGATGGTTGGCTGGTTGGGCCTATAATCGAGTTTGGATTTGTGTATTCAATCATGTTTAAGTCAATATTTTAAAGGCGTTTCACCGCTTAATGGAAACTGGTTAAATCTTGTTGTGTTAATTAAGATATTATTCCCATTCACTTATCCAAATGGCCTTGTTTCTTTGGCGAATTATCTCTACACGAGCTCAGCTTTGTTATGCAAAAGAAGAGAATCTATTTTGCAGAGGAGACTTCTGCGTTAGTTTGTTCTGTGTGAAAATCTATATTTTTGCCAATACAATTCATAAATGTGGTACAACTATAAAACGAGGAGAGACCATTTTCGTTTAATCGATCATATAAATCATATAACAGTTGGTAGATGTCGTGTATTACTCTAATAAAGTAATAACTATGTTAGTTTACAGATATTATGTTTAACCCACTTAAGGCCACCTTCCCAACGTATTTTCAAAAATCCAGCTTTCACTGGGCTAAAAGAAAATAGTAAGACTCAGGTAAGGATTTCACAGAATAAGACTGCTGCGCAAGCTCCATTTAACCCCAAAATCAAAGTATTCTTTCTGTGTCTTCGTACGCGGAAAATGTTCAAATATATAAGTTTCCATACAAATAAGTAAAATTTTGTCTCAATCCCTATTATCCCTATCCCTAGTTCTCTATTAATATTATATAACTTTTGTGTAAGCCTGTCTGTTGAAAATTTCAGTATTGATAATTGCAGGTCTGGAAGGAGCAATAGGCTATAGAATTTTTAAAAATTTACTTTGTGGGCGGAGGGGGCGTGGCAATAGTGTTTTTGAGTGCTAGAAGGCAGAAAATTGGTACATATATACATAATCGTGGTCAGTAGATTATGATAAATATGATTCCGAAATTTGGAGTTTCATTTTGTGGGCGGAGTGGGCGTGGCAATAATGTTATTTTGAGCTAGAAGGCTGCAAATTGGAACGTATATATTACTGACTACGAGAATGACAAATATGATGCCGAAATTTGGATTTTCATTTTGTGGGCGGAGTAGGCGTGGCAAAAGCGTTTTTGTGAGTTAGAAGACTGAAAATTGGTACATGTATATTACTGACCATGAGAATGATAAATATGATACGGAAATTTGTTTAGTGGGCGTGGCAATAGTGTTTTTTAAGCCTGAAGACTGGAAATTGGAACGTATATATTACTGACCACTATACAATATGATGCCGAATTTTGAATTTTCGTTTCGTTAGCGGTGGCGGCGTGGCAAAAGTGTTTTTTGAGCAAGAAGGCTCAAAATTGGAACGTATATATTACTGACCACGATAATGTCAATATGAAATCTGATTTTAATTTTACCATTTGTTTTTTTTTGCCTGGCGAAGCGGGTGGGGTTCAGCTAGTATTAAATATTTTTGTCCCGCTTTCCATACACACAAGTACACATTTCGAAAAATCCATTCATTTGGCTCGTCTACACAGTCAGAGAATTGTAGACACTGAATTTCACGAGTCCTTCTGTAAAACTAAGCTTTGTACCATTTTTAATTCCCTTTTTGTACCGCACCCATTTTCGAAAAGTCCATTTGTAATGCGCTTCTGCGTAGTCAGATCAATGTACAGACAGAAAATCTGGATTCCAACTTTAATAGTTTATTTTGTAAATTTTGTATCCTTTTTGTTCCCGCTTCCCCCTATAAAAGTACAAATTACAACCCATATATTTGTGTTTCGCTACTACGTATTGAAAGAAATGTACTAGCTGCAAGACTTTAAATGGTACCATTTATTTTCCCTTCTTTGGTCCGTTTTCCCTTAAATGTAGATATTGTGAAAAAATCCATTGCGCATCTAGGTAGTCAGAGAAATACACAAACCGAAAAATAAAAGAAAATAGATGTTTTAATTTTTTGAAAAAAAAAATATATAAATTTGAAATGGGACCATTGACCATTTTGCATCTTTATTTATTAGAATGCAAATTTATTTACAAATGGCATGGCAACATTTATTACTTGGTTGCTTGCATGATTTTCATCCTGTCAAAGGTTTCGTTTAGGTGGCTTCGCAGCGACTTTTCAACATCTTACTTGGCCTCTTTAAGTAAATGATTCTCACCAGTTAATGGTAGAAACACCAAATTTGGTTAACTTTAATATTGAACAATAAAAATGTGTTTTAAATAGGTTAATTTTTTTATTTGTTTTATTTCACTGTTTTATAACACTGTCCGACAGTCCATATAACACTTAAACCAGGTGATATACATCTGAAACTATATGTTAAATTGAGTAAATTTGCGTTTTTAGTTTTTCATTTCCTCAACCTGATGTCCCTTAAAAGGACTACAAAGTTGCAAAGGATAAAATTTTTCAAAAATAATTTTTAATTATTATTCACACACTATGATACCGACATAAATGCGATAATAAAAATGAGAACATGTGCTAAAAATACTTTAAATTTCAAGCTTCTGTCTGTACTAGTTTAGCAATTAACAACCATTTAAAATTTTGCCCCGTTAAAATCAAAATATGAATAATCTATAAAAACTAAGGGGTAAAATTGAAATAAAACTGAAATAATTCAGATAGAAGCATGCTATTTGAAGTATTTTTAATATTTATCCTGCTCCTTAATTTGACACTAATGCCGTTATCATAGGATGTGAACAAATATATAAAATAATTTGTTTAAACTTTTTATCGTTTGGAAATTTTTAGTTCTGTCTAAGAAATGAAAAACTAAGAACTCAAATTTGACTATAGTTTCATTCCAAGTTGAGCGCCCAGGTAATCGAGTTGGTAGCGCGCTCGGCTATCGGCGTGGGGGTTGTGGGTTCCATTCCCACCAGAGCTCTGGTCTGTCGCTTCAATAACTAGCTACAATGGTCTTAGTCACCCCGGCTTAATTCCTGGACCCAAAAATTAGAACATAAATTTACTTTATATTGCAATTCATAATAAATAAATAAGTACAAGTTTCATACCAATATCATACGGTTCAAGTTTAACGAATTGTCGTATGGATTTATGAGGCTATTCGGCAATATATTACAACCAATGACAAGCTGTCTAGAAATTGATAGTACTGCTTTGGAGGGATATTGCAATGATAATTTCACGATACTGAGAAAACATTATTCTTGGTCTGCTATGTCTTCCACTGTACATAAGGTCTTCTTAGTCCACTGAAGTAGTATTATAAAGTCGGTAGGCTTACTTGTTGGCTGTCTTTCGGAAGAAGCTCTGAAAGCCAGAGCTGAAAGTGTTCACGAGAGGCTAAAAACGAGGGCATAATTCATCGACTTTTGGTAAGATCTGATCCACAAATATGTATATCCTCAAATAAAAATTTCGTAAAAACAGAACTCATTTTCATTTCTAACAATAGGCAATTTATATTTTGGCGACACCTATCTTAGGCACATTACATTTTATTCTTCAAAAACAAGCAAGGAAAGGCTAAAGTCGGGCGGGGCCGACTATGTGATACACTCCACTTTCTATCCGAATACAATTCAATTTGGTAAAAAAAATGAAAACTGGAAGAATTTCTGTATGTTTCCTAATCGTAGGCCAATATGACCTGCCCAAATTGGTCGAAACGAGAAGAATATTTGTATCGGGGCTATATCCAAACATGGAATGAAGTGACCCACTTACACAATAGGTTCTTCCAGTTCAAGTATAACGTGTTATGCTCGATTTGACGAAATTCGGTGAAAATATGTGTTTTCTGGGGCGGAAATTTACATGGGAGCTAGCTGAACCAATCTGAACCATTTTCACCGTGGGTGTTTCTAGTGGTAATATAAAATATTTTGCCAAATTTGAAGAAGATCTATTAAAATATGTGGTTTCTAGAGCAGAGAAAGTCAAATAGTGAGCAAAATTTGAATGGGATCTATATATAAAGCTGAACCGATCTGACCTATTTTCACCACAGGTGTTCCTAGTTTAAATATAAGCTGTTTTGCCAAATTTAAAGATAATCTAATAAAATATGTGGTTGCTTGAGCGTAAAAACTCAAATTGAGCGAAATTTGTATGGGAGCTATATATAAATCTGAACCGATCTGACCTATTTTCACCATAGGTGTTTCTAGTTGAAATATGCGATGTTTTGCCAATTTTGAAGAAAATCTGTTTAAATATGTGGTATCTAGAGTGAAAAGAGTCAAATCGGAAGTGAAATTCGTATGGGGGCTATATCTAAATCAGAACCGATTTTCTTCAAATTAAATAGCGTTCGCCCTTAGCCCGAAAAACTTCAGTGTGCAAAGTTTCGTTTGGTTTTGGCTACAATTGCGTCCTGAACTTTGATTACAAGAATAGGCAGAAATAGACAGGCAGACGGACATTGCTAAATCGATTCAAAAAGCGATTCTAAGTCGATCGGTATAATTAACAAAGGGTCTATCTCGCTTCCTTTTGGGTGTTACAAACAAATTCAGAAAGCCGTAATACTCTCGTGGAGTGTATAATGATTTATAAAGCCTAGCATACACAGCTTAATTACAAATTTAAAGCCTCATTAGCTAATACGCTATCGGGGAATAAGATGATTTAAGATTTTTTTTGCTGTGCCATATTTGTATTACTAAAGTACTAAAATATCAAGGGGCGAACTATTTTTGCCAACCATAGCATCGCAATACGTGAAAATACAAACCCGTGTTTAATACATATTCCAAAATTAAATTATGTGAGATTTGACCCCACACACAATTTTAGAGCAACGCGGCATTGTTCTTATAACGAGATATGAATCTTATGGACTAATATTATTTTACAAAAATCGAAAGTATGTTTTTATAAAAGCAAAAAAAAAAGAAAAAATTTAAAAAATATTTTTTTTAAGATTTGGAAATTTTCTGTAAAGAGAAATATGCTTGAAATTAGAAAACAATTACATTTGTATCTCCTACCACAAAAAAGTTAAAAAATTAAAATTACCTTATGACAATAATACTTTATTTGCTCTCAAACTTAGTGTCTACAATATCTTAATTTTTGAAAAAACGGGAAATTCAGCTTTATTCGCCTAGTACATATTTAGAAAATTCCATCAAAGAGAACAGAGATACAAGCCGACCGATTTTAAGCCGATAAGCCGCCGCCGCATGTTTCTGCACGAGCCGCGCCGCCGCCGATTTCATCGGCTCAAATCGACTCAACCATGCCGCCGATTTCATCGACTCATATCGACTTCAACCACGCCGCCGTGGTTTGACGGAGTTTTAACTCAGTCAAATCTTACTACCAAAATAGACAACCCACATAAAATTACAAAAGAAAATATAAATGTCAACTTAGACAACCTACTGCTGTGAAATATATGGATCTATCTTTCAATATATAAATAACAATATCTATAGTGATTCTTTAGTGTGTCAAAGTAGGTAGAGTAATATCATTCTTTGGAAGGATTATGATATTCAAGAACGTCTGGTCAAATATGCCTCACATGAAAAGCTGTAATTGCAAAAATATTTATATATTTATCCATATTATACATTTTGGGAATGGATTCCTTCTCCCAAAAAATAATTGTATGAGTTAACAATTAGGGTATCCAACCGATTAAATTTTATTCGATTAATCGAATAATTTTTGTCAAATAATTATTCGAATAATAAAAAAATCATGATTTTCGAATAACGAATAATTCGAATAAATTGTCCCAAATAATCGATTAATCGATATTATAAGTTTTGCCTTAAAAAACTAATGAAATCGTCGTATGCTTTGTATGATAAATTGATTTTGAATAGACAGTTTGCTCTATTTGGGTACACCAAATATAAAACCACAATTTTTTTCGATTTGTATGCTCCACAGATTTTAAAATAACGATTTATCCGACTTCATTTATAGTAAGAAGAATAGTAATTTCATAGAAAAATTGAGGTTAACATCGTGATAATAAAGTCAGTTCTGTTATAAATCATATGATCCATATTCGAAAAAGTCAAAGGATAACTTCTGATATTATGCCCATTTAAGGGAAGGTTCTTTATTTTGATAAGATATTAAGATCAACTTCCAATGAATTTCGAATTTGATGTTACAATTTTTAAATAAAATCAGATACATAATAAACTGCCGTGTCTTGTCTATATAACTCTAATTAATTATAATTTATGTAAGTGGACAATTGTTCGATTAATCGGTTAATAGAATAACACTCGACTTCATTATTCGATTAATTGGAAATTTTTTGTTTTCAAATAAACAAAAAATCGAATAACATAAAAGTCAGAATAATTGGATACCCTAATAACGATATTAAATTATTAGAACATTGACTAATATTAACGAATATTGAACTACTTGCCAAAAAATAAAAGAAAATTGTTCCTTCCAAATGGGGGTATTCGAATGACAGAACGAGCCGGCAAATCAGCCGAAAGCCGCCGCCGCCGACCCATTTTGAACAGCGCCGCCGCCGCCGATAATTATGGTTCGGCTTGTAACTCTGAATGAGAAGAGCCAAAATATGTGCGTGACCGCTTCACATGACATTACTCATGTACGTGTGCAAATAAATCATTTTTATATTTACTTATATAATAGGCTGTCTGTTTTGGAACTTCTATATCGATGACCTAACATTGATGGATAAAGACTAACACACAATTTATTACAACGAATAATTTTGCAAACACTGTGCGCTCTTATCAACGGATATCGAACGAAGTGCTAATTTATTTGGCCGCAGTGCTATTATCTCAAATCAAACATGTAGCTGTCCCCCTTCCCTTCATCTACCCCTTCGGATAAAGGTTGTTCGAAAAGTTGTTTGTTTATGTCGTGTCAAATACAAAAATTTTTAATTCATTCATTTATTGAATGTTCCGTCCCGACCGTTCATTCATCGCAACGTTTGTGTCTTAAGTCTTTTGTTTGAGATTTTTGACTAATAACACAAGTGATTGTATTTGCAGACGAATTGTTATAGATTTAAGTATTTAATACCTTAATTATTGGTTTTAAGTAAATATGGCCAAAAACAGTTATTAATGTGTACTTAACATGACTGATGTTTGTTGTTTATTATTTGTTATTTACAAACCATAAATAATTGAACTGATGATAACTACCTACGTATTTGAACCACTTAGGCCAAAGCCGAGCCATGGCTTAGATAGTTATTGTGGAGTGAATGTATACTTAACGGTAGGTCAAGTGATGCTCAGCTTCCCCCATGTCAGCCCCCACTCCAATAGAATATTTTCCGCCCTCCCCTCCTCGTGATTGCTTTACAAATATTCCCAAACGAAAAGAAGTCACACGGAAAGAATGACGCAAAAGAAGCTGAAACGTAAGTCAAGTGTACAAAACTGTAGCAATCATTTTGATTTATTCGGAAATTTTTAGAAGGGAAGTTGGTGGTTGTGGCTCGTTAGTTACACGCCAAGTTCCCCAATAAACCCATGGAACCACCACTACCAGAAGACCACAAATAAAACATAAATCAAATACATTAAAAAAGCCGGAAATATTGAAATAAATTTAGAGACTGTAAATATGGCAGCCAGAGACCAGAGCTCGTGGTGCGTGGTTTTCCATCACTTGTTGAAGTGATTCATTGAAAACATGGGCAATACGAATGGTGTTGGCAGTGGTGCCGGGCTTTTAACGCCACAAGTGAAAATACTAAAATAATATCATCATAAATATTTTTAATGTGAGATTGTTGCTGTTTTTTTTCGTTGATCGCCAGCGGCGCTGTTAAATACTAATTAGGACTTTTTTGATTTATTTTTTATTTGATTTTATTTTTATTTTATTTTTCGTCTTTCATTCACAAATGTTTGTGCGCTGTGTTGAATGTATCATTCATTACAAACGTCTGGGTGTTGGGGATGAGGTTTTTTGCATATCACTTTCAAAAAAATTATCATATCCACAACTATGAGATGACCGGAGCAAGAAGGTCATGTCATATCATAGCATCGGACTTGTCCGGCAATACAACTAAACCAAATGTTTTGTTTCTCATCAAGCATCATCAAATGGTTATAATTTCTATAGCTTGACAAATTCGCTTAATTAAAATTATTATGAAAACTTTTTATCGCTATCGATGCAACAATAAAGATACAATTAAAGTTATTTTCGCCTCTTAAGCGTTTCAACGAAAAATCTACAAAGAAAAGAAGACAACCACCATGTGGGGAGATGTTTATCAACTGAAATGATGATGAGAAGTGGAACACTATTGAAAACATGATTTAACACACTGAATGAAAGTGAAATATTGGCCAACGCTGGCAAGGTGTTATGTAGAGACTTGCATGCAGATTTTACGTTAGATAAATTCAAGTGTTAGGTGATGTAATGTTCACAAGCCGGAGTTCTTCACAAAAAAAATATCTTCCAGTTGCGTAAAACTTTCTTTACGTTACTTTCCAAATGCCATTAATAGCCCATATAATTTTATAATATTGCCAGAGTTGTTTTATAAAATATAATGAGATCAAATTAAGATATACCTCGAATCTTTTTCACTACAGTATAGGAGGTTTTAAAGGTGGTTCAAATCCAAATTAAAAATATCAAAATTTGTATTTTCCTTCCTTGCTACAAAAATTTTGTCGAAGAACTGTGCATAACATTTTCTGATGTATTTATAATATTTTGTACATTTGACTCGCCTAGAGCGGTGGGAGCAAATTCTACACAAAAAGTTTCTTTTGCATGGGAGCTCCCTTAACCATAGTAGGAAGTCTATCAACGTTTCCCCTTAAGGAGTGGTGTTAAGGGGTAGGTATGTTTGGGGAAAATGTTGAGGAGGGTAAATTAATGGATATCAGTCTTACACGTCTCGCCTCTAGAGTCAACTGGGGGCAGTTTTGGGCCTTTCAATCATAAAACTAGTAAAAACGGCGCCTCCACCATGGATTGCATTCCACTGAGGCTTTCGATTTTTCGTAGAAGTGCAGTAATATTGCAGAAAAATATAAATTTTTGTAATATATCCAAAACAAATACAAAAATTGATAAAATAATTTTATAAATAAATATAAAATTTTTATTATTTTAAATCACGCTTATAAGGCAAGGGTACCAATACGTTTACAGTAGGCCTGTTCGATTGGTTTTTGTATGGAATTTACTCGCTTAACAAGAAAGAAGCTTGTAACTCTCTTAGTGTTGCTGCCAGATTTTTCTTGTTGATACATTTAAGATGAACCAATGGGCTCCAATGATGCCACCTTATCTAGTCTCTTAACCGTAAGCTAGTAAGCCCAATCGAACACTGGTTTAAACAGCTGACGCACGTTTCGTGTTTTGTTTCACTGTCAAACATCTTCAGTTTGGTCTATAATTTAACCATGAATCGTCTTACAAACGAACAACGCTTGCAAATTATTGAATTTTATTATCAAAATGCGTGCTCTGTTAAGAAAGTTCGTCGCGCGCTTCCATTTTATGGTCAGTTTAATCGACCCACTGAAGCGGCTATTCGGGCTATTGTGACTAAAGTTCGCAACAAATTTACATTGTTGGACATTAAACCACCAACACGCTTACGTAGAGTGTGAACTGAAGAAAATATCGCAGCTGTATCGGCCAGTGTTAATGATGACCACCAATTTTCGATTCGTCGCCGTTCGCACCAATTGGGTCTCTGTTACTCAAAAACGTGGAAATGCCAAAATTGGACTAAGCGGATGGACCATTTGAGGCGCAGTCAAGGTCGAAAGTTGCATGAAATAATCTACAAACGTTAAATTATATGGACCGTACTATCGATTCAAATAAAGATTTCATGCATTTTTCTGAATTGTATGTGTTTTTTTTTTGAAAAACTTGCCTTTATATAGAAATAATACTTCAATTCAAATATTATAAATATATACATATATATACAAACGAAAAAACTAAAAAAATATATAAATATAAATATATAAATATTATTATTCTATTTTTTTGAGGTTAGGATTTTCATGCATTAGTATTTGACAGATCACGTGGGATTTCAGACATGGTGTCAAAGAGAAATATGCTCAGTATGCTTTGACATTTCATCATGAATAGACTTACTAACGAGCAACGCTTGCAAATCATTGAATTTTATTACCAAAATCAGTGTTCGGTTCGAAATGTGTTTCGCGCTTTACGTCCGATTTATGGTCTACATAATCGACCAAGTGAGCAAACAATTAATGCGATTGTGACCAAGTTTCGCACTCAGTTTACTTTATTGGACATTAAACCAACCACACGAATGCGTACAGTGCGTACAGAAGAGAATATTGCGTCTGTTTCTGAGAGTGTTGCTGAAGACCGTGAAATGTCGATTCGTCGCCGTTCGCAGCAATTGGGTTTGTGTTATTCGACCACATGGAAGATTTTACGCAAAGATCTTGGTGTAAAACCGTATAAAATACAGCTCGTGCAAGAACTGAAGCCAAACGATCTGCCACAACGTCGAATTTTCAGTGAATGGGCCCTAGAAAAGTTGGAAGAAAATCCGCTTTTTTATCGACAAATTTTGTTCAGCGATGAGGCTCATTTCTGGTTGAATGGCTACGTAAATAAACAAAATTGCCGCATTTGGAGTGAAGAGCAACCAGAAGCCGTTCAAGAACTGCCCATGCATCCCGAAAAATGCACTGTTTGGTGTGGTTTGTACGCTGGTGGAATCATTGGACCGTATTTTTTCAAAGATGCTGTTGGACGCAACGTTACGGTGAATGGCGATCGCTATCGTTCGATGCTAACAAACTTTTTGTTGCCAAAAATGGAAGAACTGAACTTGGTTGACATGTGGTTTCAACAAGATGGCGCTACATGCCACACAGCTCGCGATTCTATGGCCATTTTGAGGGAAAACTTCGGAGAACAATTCATCTCAAGAAATGGACCGGTAAGTTGGCCACCAAGATCATGCGATTTGACGCCTTTAGACTATTTTTTGTGGGGCTACGTCAAGTCTAAAGTCTACAGAAATAAGCCAGCAACTATTCCAGCTTTGGAAGACAACATTTCCGAAGAAATTCGGGCTATTCCGGCCGAAATGCTCGAAAAAGTTGCCCAAAATTGGACTTTCCGAATGGACCACCTAAGACGCAGCCGCGGTCAACATTTAAATGAAATTATCTTCAAAAAGTAAATGTCATGGACCAATCTAACGTTTCAAATAAAGAACCGATGAGATTTTGCAAATTTTATGCGTTTTTTTTTTTTAAAGTTATCAAGCTCTTAAAAAATCACCCTTTGTTTATATTTTCAAAAAAGCTTAAATACCATAAATACTGGTAGATAGTGGGCGTAATTCCATTCTATTCTAATTCCAAAAGTACAAAGTTTGAAAATTCATTATATCCCACTTATACAGTGCAAGATGATCAAACTTCACGATTCAACCAATTTTTGCAGTAAAAGTATAAAGTAGAAATTTGGAAAAATCTTTTTATTTTGCGTGTCTATGCAGTCAGCGGAATGTATACACCGAACTTCGTGATTCTAGCTGCGGCCGTTTAGATGGTTCCATTTGTATCCCCTTTTTCCAATTATACCCCCTACGACTTTCTTAAATCTCTCCGTTTTACATGGCAACGCAATTAGATGGATGTACACACCGAATTTCATCATTCTAACTGTAGCCGTTTAGTAGGTATTATTTTTATCCATCTGTACCCATTGTATCCCTTGAAAGAACGAATTTAGAAAAAACTTTTATTTTTCGTGTCTACGCAGTCAGAGGAATGTATATTCCAAATTTCATGACTCTACCTGCAGCATTTTGTTGGTACTATTTGTATCCCTTTTTTTCATTTGAACCCCAAAAAGTGAGAATTTCGAAAAATGCGTTTATTTTACGTGTCTACCCAATCCGAGTAATGTGTACACCGAATTTCATTATTTTAGGTGCAACCATTTGGTTTGTACCATTTTTATCCCTCTATTCCCATTTTATCCCTTAAAGGTACGAATTTGGAAAAAATACTTTTATATTATGAATCTACACCGATTTCGTGTCTCTAGTTGTAGTCTTACCATTTGTATCCCCTTTTGCCCCATTTCACCCCCTACGAATAAAAATCACTTTATGGTGCACGTTTTTGTTATAGGGGGAATGTGATTACCCAATATCAAGTAAGTTCAAGCAGACATATTGAAAAAATATGCTTAAATATTCTAAAATATTAGGGGTATATTTAGTGCTTGAGAGAGAAACATTTTTCCTATTGGGCCGATTTCGCCCTGTGGCAATCCCAACCAATCTACGACTATAAGTTAGAAAGTTATGACGATCAAGCATATATATACTTTATAGGGTCTCAGGTCGATATTTCCTGGAGTTGGAGGGTATACAAATCATAAAAAATAGAAAAGTGAATGGAGACCACTTTAACCTTCTCAAGTCCAATGTTGCTTATAGGCAACATTGCGAGTTAGTCCTATAAAATCTTTAAAATCACATATTTTACAGAATTAATTGGATCTTACTTTTTCGAAAATGAGGTTGGATCAACAGTTAAGGTGAATGGATTGCGCTATCGAGAAATGATTAATGATTTTTTATGGTCGGAGTTGGATGGTATTGATCTGGACAACGTTTACTTTCAACAAGACGGCGCTACGTGCCACACAAGCAACGAAACCATTGCTATTTTACGGGAAAAGTTTCCGGACCGTGTTATCTCTCGAAGTGGTGATCACAATTGGCCACCGAGATCTTGTGATTTAACACCTTGCGACTTCTTCCTTTGGGGCCACGTGAAAGATAAGGTCTACGCCAACAGCCCAGCGTCGATTCAAGACTTCAAAGATGGAATTGGTGAGGCTATCGAGGACATAGGGCAGCCACTTTGCGATTTGGTTATGGAAAATTGCATGAAAAGTATATGGTCCTGTAAGCGTGGTCGTGGTGGCCATTTGGCTGATGTTGTTTTTCATTAATAACGACATACCTTCCTCTTTATTATGAAATAAACATCCGATCATTTATCTGAAAAAATGGAACTTTTCTTTGAATACCAAAATAACACTTCTTTTTGGAAAACAGTGTATATAGTATAAACGTATATATAGCCTTGCCCTATAAGCGTGGTTTGAAATAATAATAATAATAATAATAATAATAATAATAATAATAATAATAATAATAATAATAATAATAATAATAATAATAATAATAATAATAATAATAATAATAATAATAATAATAATAATAATAATAATAATAATAATAATAATAATAATAATAATAATAATAATAATAATAATAATAATAATAATAATAATAATAATAATAATAATAATAATAATAATAATAATAATAATAATAATAATAATAATAATAATAATAATAATAATAATAATAATAATAATAATAATAATAATAATAATAATAATAATAATAATAATAATAATAATAATAATAATAATAATAATAATAATAATAATAATAATAATAATAATAATAATAATAATAAGAATAATAATAATAATATAATTAGTTATATTTTTTTCAATATTTTTATTTGTTTTGGCTATATTAAAAAAATAATATTTTCCTGTAATGTTACTCCACTTTTACGGAAATCGGAAATCTGTGGAGTGTATATAAAGTTCGACTGAACTTAGCAAATTTATACAAATAACACATTTAGTAAGGAGTAAAATGAAGCTTAATGTTTAAAAATCCATTAATAATTGACCGAGTTGTTGAAGTATTTTTAATAATACTAAATTTTTGCAAAAATACAAGTGTTGGTCATTTTAGTTAACATCTCTCTATTCAATGAGACCACGAATACTTAAAATTACGATTTTAAAGTAGGCTTCAAACAAGTCCTATAAAGGCGAATGAGTAGTATTATCCTCATTTTATATAACTCATATGCCGCTAATATTTGATAATTGCACATTCATATATTATAAGCTTTCTCATCGATGAGCGAATAATAAGTTATAAATCCCAAAGAAAACTCTTAAAATATGAAATCTTTGTGCTAATCAGTCCCTAAATCAAAAAATATGTGGTGAGATATCCACTACATACACATTTTTTTGTTTGCTTTAAATTTTTTGTTTACTATAAATGTAGTCGTATTATTGCCGTCGTGCTGATATTGCTTATTAATGAGTTCTTATATATTTGCGATAATCAGTCATTGATTAACAAAGCCATATATCAACCAAATGGGCGAAACGTTTGAATTGATTTAATATGAAATTATTCATTTTTACACAAGAATACTATGTTGCGAAATCAAAAGTGCCGCTCTCAGCTAATAGTATGTTCTCTCAGATGTTTGAGTATTATTAATTGATTTCTTTTAGTTTTCCCCCTCCCATATTGTTTAAGCTTTCTTTCAGCCGCTTATAGGTTCCCCTGAAGGTAGAAAATGTTGTCAATTTAACTTTCACACACAATGTCCCACTGTGCGCCGGTGTGAAACGTGTACGCCTAAAGGACAGAGGTCAATGCCTTCTTTGCAGCTTTTGCAAAATGCCATAAATATTCAAATATATTTTTGAATATTTTCGTTTCCCTTTTATTGTTCAATCCAAGAATCCATTCTCCACCACATGGCTGTTACGAATTGAAATTACACTTCACTACACTACACTACGCTGAAATCACCCATGTTTGGATTGATCTCATTTCGTGCGTGTTTGTAGGCTTAAGTATGCTCCAGCTTCATCCCATCACAAATGCCTCCACACGCCACACTACAGTACACGTTTGTGTCTTAAGTCTTTTGTTTTGTTTCATTTGTTTGCTGGGCTGTGATTGCCGTCGACTATTTATTTTATTTAACGCTTATTTACTTCCCCCGCAATCCCCCCTCCATCCGTCATTGATTAACAACACAAACTGCTGTTCTCTAATGATATTGGAAAACATTCAAATCAGATGATGATTATCTCTGTTAGGAAAACAACAGGTGTCCGTTTCAAATTAACGTCGATATCAACAATCGTACCGCCGCCAAACAAAACATTTAAATCCAAGAATAACAGCGGACTTCAAGCCGCCGATAAACAAACGCCTTTGTAATAAGATTTGCCGTTGTTTTGCTTTTGTTAAAATCTAAAGATGAAGCAAACTTCACAAGAATAATAATAAATTTGGCTTCACTAAAAATGCTAACTACCTTTCAACACCTCCACTCACACACCAGGGAAGATTAAATGACTGAAAAAAAAACAAAATGTACAATTGGTTTTGCGCAAAAAATAACAAACGAGTGCTTCGGAAAGCCTAATTTCAGTTCATTCACGAAATGTGAGTTGTGAGCTACCTACCCGTTGGATTTTGTTTTAATTTAAACAGAATCAAACACAACAGCAATTAAAATTAAAAGGCCTACTTGATCCCATCAAATTTACGATGTGTTATTCTGTCACAGAACGTTTAAGAGAAAGTGTTTGTGGCTAAGCGTTTGTAGAAAATCACTCACTCCTAAGGGCTAGAAACCGTTGAGATAATGCTGCTAATGAATCTATTAAATAATTTTATTTTTCTAAACCACCGTTTTTGTTCGAAATTAAAAACCCGTTTTATTTTGTCAAATTTCTCTAAAACATAATTTCATTAACAATATTCCTTCCGGCCAGATTTACATACTGACATACGAGGGATGTTTAGTAATAGACAAATTACAATCATTTTGTTGACGGACTAAAGTCTAAAACTATATTTTTTTTATTAAAATTCCTATTTTTATAAAATGCTCCTTTAATATTTTTACTAGCTGTATATACAGAGTTGCCTTAGTGACTGAATTACTCACTGATCAGCGCACCAAATCATTACATTTTCAGGGCAGCTCCCAAATATGACGTAGACACCGCACAGTGGTTCAGAATCAAAATCCATTGGCCAAAATTCAATAACTTTTGTTCTAGTAGACATTTTTGAGTTCTGTAAAACAACAAACATTATATTAATATTAAAAATCGGTAAATAGGATATAATCGGCCCAAAGTTGGACTTTTCGTATTTTTCGATTTTAAAGAAAACTAAAATTTTTATTTTTTTGTTTTAATGTCTTTTTAACATATTTCTACGTTCCTAATGCAAAGAAAAAAAATAATAATGCTAAATCAAGTGTTATTAGGGTTTTCTTTGGGCATTGTAACGGCAAATGAACTGCAATTGCTATAAAATTTAGCATGAGGATAAAGGAAATTTACTCATATTTTTATCTGTAGCGTACCTACTCTTCAGAAGTTAATGAGAAGAAAATAAGTAAATTGCGTTTTGGAACTATAAAATTGGACTTTTTGCTCTAAATGTATCCTATCTTCCAAGGGGACAATTTCGGGCGGCCAAAATTTACTCTGAAAAAAACAGAAATCTTCAATTTTTCCAAATCCGTTTATATATTGTTAAAGGTTTTTGAAGGAAAAAAGTTGTGTTGGTCCAAAGTCAGACATTTGTTCCAAAATGATATTTTTTACAATATTCATTACAACCAAATTATATTTGGCACAAACATAGTCATAATAAAGCTAAGAAACCAAACAATTTCAAATAAAAAAATTTAGTGCAAAATCTCTTAAAATGTGTGAGAATCACTTCGACAAAACCAAAAAAAGAAATTACATTTTTTCAATTTTCAAAATCTGAAAAACGTGAAAATCTGTAATACAAAAAAAAAATAATTCTTTTTTCTTCGCACAATGAACAAATACGTAAAAATATGTTTAAAAAAAACATAAAAACAAAAAAAATAAAAATTTTAATTTTCTTCAAAATCAAAAAATACGAAAAGTAGTCAACTTTGGGCCGATTTCTAAAATATATCCGATTTCCCGATATTTTATGTTAATATTTCAAAATAATCCTTGTCTAATTTTGGGTTTTTACAGAACTCAAAAATGTCTACTAGAACAAAAGTTATTGAATTTTGGCCGATGGATTTTGATTCTGAACCAAAAATACTTAATTATTTCAACAATTAAATAGATTGTATTTTCTAATATATCGGATATCATATATACCAGTTTCATAAACATCTTAAAAACATACACAGTAATTAAAAAATTAAAAATACGAGGTAGGTGTAGGTATAGACCTGCCATTAATAAGGTGCTCAATTAAAAAGACTAATGATTTATATCGAGCCCTAGTCGACAAAAAACGTAAACGCCACATTTTTTATAGATTATATGGCATGCTTATTTATTTATTTATTATTCGTAAGTCTATGAAGTACAATCCTTAAAGATAAGTCAAACTTAAAAGTAAATTAAATCTAAAGTTGTCTTACATCTATTTAATATAGACAAAAAAGCTATATGATGCTTTATTATTAATTTATTATTATATTCCTTCAAGAAACTCAGAATAGGCTCAAAGAATCCCTTCATTATCCCTTAGACATCTAAATGGTGTATTAAAACAAATAAGTCTAAGCAAAAATAGAACAATCGATCGAAGAAAGTCGGCTCATTGAAAGCCAATTTTATAATTTCATTTCATGAACTAGTTTTTGGTTCACATCTTTACCGAAATGATATCTTGAAGGGGCTGTGATATAAAGAGTGATTTTTTTGAGGTTAGGATTTTCATGCATTAGTATTTGACAGATCACGTGGGATTTCAGACATGGTGTCAAAGAGAAAGATGCTCAGTATGCTTTGACATTTCATCATGAATAGACTTACTAACGAGCAACGCTTGCAAATCATTGAATTTTATTATCAAAATGCGTGCTCTGTTAAGAAAGTTCAGAAAGAAAGAAATTGTGTTCAGCGACGAAGCTCATTTTTGGCTCAATGGGTACGTAAATAGGCAGAATTGTCGATTTTGGAGTGAATATCAGCCAGAAGCATTGCAAGAGCTACCAATGCATCCAGAAAAAGTCACAGTTTGGTGCGGTTTATGGGCTGGTGGCATCATTGGACCGTACTTCTTCAAAGATGATGCGAATCGTAACGTAACTGTGAATGGTGAGCGCTACCGTGAGATGATATCCAACTTTTTTTTGCCCAAAATGGAAGAACTGAACTTGGTTGACATGTGGTTTCAACAAGATGGCGCTACATGCCACACAGCTCGCGATTCTATGGCCATTTTGAGGGAAAACTTCGGAGAACAATTCATCTCAAGAAATGGACCGGTAAGTTGGCCACCAAGATCATGCGATTTGACGCCTTTAGACTATTTTTTGTGGGGCTACGTCAAGTCTAAAGTCTACAGAAATAAGCCAGCAACTATTCCAGCTTTGGAAGACAACATTTCCGAAGAAATTCGGGCTATTCCGGCCGAAATGCTCGAAAAAGTTGCCCAAAATTGGACTTTCCGAATGGACCACCTAAGACGCAGCCGCGGTCAACATTTAAATGAAATTATCTTCAAAAAGTAAATGTCATGGACCAATCTAACGTTTCAAATAAAGAACCGATGAGATTTTGCAAATTTTATGCGTTTTTTTAAAAAAAAAGTTATCAAGCTCTTAAAAAATCACCCTTTATGTATGCTTTCGTGTCATAGATATTACGAAGGAAAATTCTTTCAGTGTAGTCACACTGGGGCTACATCTAAAATATAGTGGATAATGATGGCATTTCTTTTCAGATCTCGACTCCAATAAAAAACAAGTAAGGAAAGGCCGGAGCCGACTATATGATACCATCCACTTTCCAACCCATTACAGTAGAATTCGGACATATAACGTCTTCTGCTAAATTAGATCAAAATCTAAAATATTTTGAGAGAAAAAAGTTAAATCGTAAAGAACATTTGTATGAGGGCCTGAAAAGATGTGGCCCACTAGGTTTTTCTAGTTGAAATATAATGTATTTTGTATGGTTTTTAGAGCGGAAAAAGTCAAATCGGGAGTGACATTTTTATGAGGCCTATATCGACCTACTTTCATCATAATATGTCCAGTTGAAGTACAAGTTGCTATTGCAAATTTGAAGAAAATCTATTTAAATATGTGGTGTCTAGAGTGCAAAAAGTTAAACGGAGACCGAAATTTGTATGGGAGCTATATCTAAATCTGAACCGATTTGCTGCAAATTAAATAGGGTTCGTCCTTGGCCAGCAAACCTTACGTGTGTCAAGTTTTGTTGGGATCGGACTGATCGCAACCTGTACTTTGATTACAAGACGGACGGACAGAAGGTCACACTGACAGACAGACAAAAAATTAGCAAAAGTATTTTGTTGAAATTGAAGGCCTGCGTAAGTATTTGAAAAATTATATTTAACATTTTGTGATTACTATAATCTTGTCAGTTTTCTTAAGTGTTGTAATTTTGTGATTCGTAGTGAGCTTAACCTATAAAGGCCGTGGACCAAAAGTTATATGTAAAAATTGGTGCTTTCCGAGGCTTAGTTACCCAATAAATCGCGGTAGTAAAAAAACACTATGTTGTGATCGTTTTCAACTTTGGAGGAATAGAACTAAAAAAGTTTTGATAAGTTTTGGAAGACATTACTTTTAGGTGATTTAGTACGCATTACTCTGCCGTAATCAATTAAAGTTGGCTGCCGATACTTGCCTATTCGCATGTTATTACAATAAAAGTGTGGCGCCCGCCTCCAGCACAAATTTATTATTTTTCGCTTTTTATAAAGCAACATATTTGCAGTACTATGACTGTCAGAGTCTTGAAATTTTGTGAAAGTTCATTGGGTATTAATTTTTACAGTTATGCAAAAAATTGGCGAAATTGGAAAAGGGGGCGAGGTACCTCCCATACGAAATTAAAATCAATTATCAAAAATATTCATTTCTATGACACTGCGGGTAATGAAATTTTATGTAAATCCATCCACTATTAGTCTGGGTAGTTGGGAGAAAATGGGCGGTATTTTTGAAGTGGGCGTGGCACATGCCATAACAAATTAAAACCAGTTATAGAGTATTTTCTCTCACATGACACCGAGTTTCCTGAAATACTGTGAGTTCATTAAGTTTTCAATTACGTAGGCAAGATAAAGAAGGGCGTGTCATATTCTCTAAAAATTAGAACCCAACATATATTCCGTTATATGGCAACAAGAATCTTGAAATTTTGTGTGAGTTCATTGAATATTGATGTGCAAATTTGTGGAAAAAGTAGGCGGTACGAGAAAAGTGGGTACGGCACCTTCCTAAATTAAATATATATCTCTATTTATATTAAAACAACTTTTGTCTCCTTTTGGAACTTCATACAGATAGGATCTATAGGCTATATATTAAAAAAAAACTAGCGCTGGGGGCGGGAAAAATTATTAAAAATTAATTTATAAAAATTAGTGCATAAACCCGAATTTTGATTTTTCGTTATGTGTTTTTGTCTGGAGAAGCGGGCGAGGTTTAGTTAGTTAACTATAATTATATTACCAATTATGTCAATATATGTTATGGTAGATCAAAAATAAATGAAAAATGATAAGCGTGGCAACAAAAAAGTAAACGTAAAATAACACGAAATATAATGTTTTTGAAGCTCCCAGTAAGCATAGGATGAAGTTCGTGGTCACATTTTAAAGCCGACGATGTCTTCTTTACAACAAAATTTTACTTTTGTAATTATGTTACCTATTTCAGAAGTTATGATTTTTGCAACGAAAAAAGTCAAAATGCCCCACTGTGCAACGTTCAGAAAAACATTTTTCGTCAAAGTTTAATTCTATTAAGCTTTCATAAAATTTGGTTTTTGATCAGCCTGTACTAATACAAGGTGATAATTTATGTTGGTTATATATTGAGTTTATATGGGAGGTGATAGTGGGTGTGGTCCGATCGGCCCATTTTTTATTTTTTAACACATTGAGTGCCACGTCGTACGTTTCCGTACGATACCTAACCCGTCTTGGGGTGCCACGTTCCGTACGACAGTGATTGCTTTTACTTATAGCCCAAAAAATGTTTGGTCTCCTGGGAAGGTTTGCGTCAAAACCGCTTGGCACTCAATGTGTTAAGTATGTTATGTCTAGGAAATGTGCAAAATTACAAGTTGCATCTTTATTTTTCGACTTTATGCCAGAAAAAAATGGATTTGTTACCAGTGTGGCAACGAATGGCTTGAGAAATATTAACTTGAAATGTTCATAGATTGTTCACATAACAAACCTTTACGGTATCCCACAAAAAAGTCTAGCGCTGTCAAATCAGATCGATGGTGGTGGCATGACGCGCAATCGTGCTGAAACCAAAGGTCTTCCATGTCCACGTTTTCAATCTCTCGAAACAAAGAATGGTTCACAAACAATAATGTTCAATCTCTCTATCTCTTAGAGATCAGCTTCTTATTAAACTGTCCTCGTACCCTGGTAGACAAGGTGTAAAATGATATTTATGTTAATTTAACCACAGAGACATGTATATTTACATTAATATCTATCTGCACACACACATACACGAACTCATATATCGAAAATTAATTATCGAAATCGAAACTAACATTCTGGCAGTCAATGTAAATATTAATGAAGTGTAAACATTTTGATTGTTCCCGCCTTTCGGACAAATGCGACGATCGCTGTTTCGGATACGGTTCATCAATAAATCATTAGAAATCTTTTTAAATCTTAATCGAACAATTTCTGAACAAAGGAAAGGAACGCGTGTATTTAATAACGACATTGTGCGGCGGAAAATTAGATTTATTTTGCAATCAAACCAAAATCGTGCGGTCCCATGAAACGATTCTTCTTTGTCAATCATTCAGCCTAAGATCACAATATAATGTCATGTTCAAGAGCTCGACAAAAGCATTCTCAACAATGAATTTGAAATTTTTATGATTTCTTCGCAGAAGAAGAAGAAGTAGCTACGATTACGTCATATTGGTAGTAGGAGCTGAGTTTATTAAGGTTTGTACAGCAGGTGGCTATTGAATTGTGACCGCTGTTGTGAAGCTACGAAATTTAAAGATCCGTACTTTATAATGGAACTTTGAAAGAATAATAATATTTGAATTGGAATTTTTGTCCAAATCTGTTATCAAACGGAAAAAAATCAGAATTAAATTAGTATGTCACTGACCATAACATCTCAAATATTGTCTATTGTATTTTGAAACGTCATTTTCGATTCAAAAGAATTGATGTCAAGAATTTTCGAAAATACCACCGTTTGTCTGGACGACACCGCCGAACCAGTTTCACAGTGCACTTCTAATTCATCTACAATTTGTGGCAAAAATATTTCGGGAGAAACCAAAGCTTATCAAACCGTTTCTAAACCTGTTCTAAATGTCCACACGAGTACCATCCATTTAATTTACTTTAACTTAATGCAAATTTTATTATTTAGAATTTGTTCGCTTAAGAAATTCATATGTATGTATATATTTTTGAACAGATTTTCGGAAGAGTATTCTGGATGGGAACAGAAATATTGAATAAATAAATAAACAAGTTAAAAGGGCGTTAAGTTCGGCCAGACTGAATATTATACACCCTACAACATGGAGTGCAGTCCACTGTATTTCGGACGCTCAATTTTACAAAGTAAATTTACAAACACCATCCCAACAACAATATGCAGCATATATACATTTTAGAGTTCTTTTGAAAACGTGAAGTGAATAGTTGAAAGAAAGTTTCGAAGTAACACTTTTTAGAGAAATATTTGTTGGACATATAATGTTGGTTATTTAGGTTTGGTTTTTGTATATAACACAAGATGAGATCGGGCTATAATTATTATACGCTTTAGAAATTTATAATGTTCACTAATATTTAATGCAAAAGCTAGACGCGGAAAAGCGCTGATAAGCTATATTTTTATACCCTCAACCTCCAGGATGGGGGTATACTAACCTTGTCATTTCGTTTGTAACACCTTGAAATATCGACCTGAGACCCTATAAAGTATATGAGTCATTCCATGTTAAGCGGTACGGTTTTTGACCTTGATAGCTGTGGTTGTTTTGAAAGTTTGTGTATGTATTCTTCTCATAAAAATAAATTTCAACCAAATGGTAAAAAGTGTAATCATTTCGAAAATCAAAATAAAAGAATTAAAATAGCAAAAGCTTTAAAAAATCTAACCATGATATAACACAACACATCAATAATTTAAAAGTAATTGAAATTACCTTCAAAACAAGGTATAACACATTAAAATCGGTAAAGTATTTCAGGAGTTATAGGCGATAGAATGAACACACCTTTTTTAAAAAGTAGTATTTTTTATACCCTCCACCTCCAGGTCTTCATTCCGTTTGTAACACCTTGAAATATTCATCGGAGACCCCATAAAGTATATATATTCTGGGTCGTGGTAAAATTCTAAGACGATATAGCCATGTCCGTCTGTCTGTCTGTTGAAAGCACGATAGCGGCCGAACGAAATGAGCTAGAAGGTTTCAATTTTTCCTAAATGTGTCTTATGGTTGTAGATCGGTTGGGATTGAAAGTGGACGAAATCGGCCCAGAGGGAAAAAATTTTCCCTCACAATACCCCTAATATTTAGAGTATTTCAGCATGTTTTTTGAACATATTAGCTTGTATGTACTTGATATTTGCAATGCGCATTCCCTTTATAGCATAAAAGAGCACCATAGAGTGATTTTTATTTGTAGGGGGCGAAATGGGACAAAAAGGGATAAAAATGGTACCTATCAAACGACAACAGATATAAACACGAAATTTGGCGTGTACATTCCTCTAATAGAGTAGATACATAATATAAAAGTATTTTATCTAAATTCGTACTTTTAAGGGGTTAAATGGGGATAGAGGGATAAAAATAGTACCAACCTAACGGCTGCACCTAGAAAAATGAAATTCGATATATACATTCCTCTGATTGCGTAGACACGTAAAATAAAATAACTTTCCAAAATTCGTACTTTATGGGGTTCAAATGGAAAAAGGGGATAAAAATAGTACCTACCAAATGGCAGCAGCTAGAGTCATGAAATTCGGAGTATACATTACTATGATTGCGCAGACACGTAAAATAAAGGAATTTTTCGACGGAATGGGAAAAGGGAATAAAAATTGTACCAACCAAATGGCTAGAGTCGTGAAATTCAGAGTATACATTTCTCTGACCGCGTAGACACGAAAAATAATGCTACGGCTAGAAAGATGAAATTCGGTGTGTACATCCCTCTAATTGCGTAAACATATTTTCGAAAGTCGTACTTTTAAGGGAGTAAAATGGGAAAAGGGGATAAAAAAGTTGCAAACCAAATAGCTAGAATCATGGAATTCCTCTGACTGCATATACTCACAAAATAAACGATTTTTCCAAACTCGTATTTTTTATTTTTGCTGCAAAAATGGCTGGAATCATGATGTTGAGATATCGTGCATTGTGTACATGAGAGATAATGGATTATCAAAATTTGTACCTTTGGAATTAAACTATATTAATAACCAAGCAAATGGTTGTAGCTAAAAATGCTTCCACCATCTCTTAATATTCATGGTATTTAAAATTTTTTTTTGAAGATTGCTGCCTTATATTTACTTTTTGTATTGACTTGAAGTATTATTTCGATATATATAGTATAAACATATTGGTTGCCTTGTCTTATAAGCGTTGTTTGATATAATTAAATTTTTATATTTATTTATAAAATTATTTTTTTAAATATTTTTATTTGTTTTTTTTTTGCCAATATTACAAAAATTAACATTTGTCTATACTGATATTGCACTTCTACGAAAAGCGACAGCCTCTGTGGAATGTAAGACGTGGTGGAGGGTATATAACGGCTTTTTTAATTGTTGACATTGCATTAGGTTCTGTGAGTACTTCCGGAGTACGAATTTTGAATTTTGCAAAAAAAAACAAACTTTTATCGCATGAAGTGTACACAGAAATGTCTCATATTTCGAAGCTGTTCCGTGCCTCTGCGATTAGTTTGCGGCAAGGAAAATTGAAAAAAATATTATGGCAAAATCCGACACCATCTTCTCCCAGATACCTTCGGCCAATAAGACTTCCCTGAAAGAGTGCAATGATGATACAGAGAGATAATATAAACAATGGTAGACGACAAAGTCTATGCTAAATTAGAATCGGTTATAAAAAAGTATTGATTATTTTTTCAAATTTCTGTTTTTATTGGAAATGTTAAACTTTGTCATTTATAATGGAACACAATATCAGTCATATGACTACCACGACCGGCTCGGCAGTACCTCATCCGATCAACCCAATTTTTGGTAAGTGGGCCAATGACGCCGCCAGCCCAAAATCCACACCAAACAGAGACTCCTTGTCGATGGCTTCTTTCTCAATAGTCTAGTGTGGGTTCTCTGAACCTCATTTGCGGCAATTTTGCTTATTGACGTAGCCACCGAGGTGAAACTGGGCTTTATCTGAAAACACGAAAAATGTCCACGTACAGTTTGCAAGACTCACTCCGTCCGTCCGTCTGGCTGGTGTACACGAAAACTCTCGAAAGTAGTTAAGCAATCAATTCAAACTATGTACTTGGTAACATATTTCACAAACTTAGAAATTTCCTCGCCTCTTCTGGTACCTCCCACAGATATTGCCCATATTCCAGTGTTAAATTAAAAACCATATAACTTCCACACGGATATTCGGAATCTGCTATATTTTGGTATTTGACAAAGTTTCTATAATCACGTTAAGCGTACAGAATATGGCGAGTTTTGCCACACCCCTTCTAGTACCTCGCACACAAATAACAAATAAATAAAAAACTACGTAAAATTAAAGCTGTTATAACTTCTATACGGATGATCGGAATACTGTGAAATTTAACATTGCTTTTATAGAAGTTGCATTCATGTGAAATATGGGCGGTATTGTCACACCCCTTCTGGTACCTCCCACACAAAGTGGCCTAAGCTTTGTTTAAAATAAAACGGATATAAAATCCATATGAGTAGTCAAATTGTTGTTTGAAAATGATTTTTTAATCACTTTAAACCTGAAAAAATATTCACCCTTTAGCCACGCCCCTTCTTGTACCTCCCATACAATTGTCTCTATCCTAGGTAATATTAAATCCTTTATAACTTCTATACTGGTGCATGGAATCCACTATGACTTGATATTTGATCATGTTTTTACTATTGTTTTACAAACATAGAAGCTGGGATCATGCCCCACGAACGTTCTAGTACCACCCAAACAAATTATCCTGCCCTAAGTAAAATGCAATTCCTTATAACTTCCGTATATATTTTCTCTGAGAGTGAGGTGATATAAGGGTGATTTTTTAGCTATTATCTTTTTGTCAAACTGTCAAACATCTTCAGTTTGGTCTGTAATTTAACCATGAATTGTCTTACAATCGAACAACGCTTGCAAATTATTGAATTTTATTATCAAAATGCGTGCTCTGTTGAGAAAGTTCATCGCGCGCTTCTTCCATTTTATGGTCAGTTTAATCGACCCACAGAAGCGGCTATTTGGGCTATTGTGGCTAAATTTCGCACCAAATTTATATTGTTGGACATTAAACCACCAACAAGCTTACGTAGAGTGCGAACTGAAGAAAATATCGCTGCTGTATCGGCCAGTCTTAATGATGACCATCAATTATTGATTCGTCGCCGTTCGCAGCAATTGGGCCTCTGATACTCAAAAACGTGGAAATGCCTAAATTGAACTAAGCGCATTTGCATGAAATAATCTTCAAACATTAAATTATATGGACTGTACTTCCGATTCAAATAAAGATTTCATGCATTTTTCTGAATTTTATGTGTTTTTTTTTTTTTGAAAAACTTTCCTATAGCTTTTAAAAAATCACCCTTTATAAGTCGGTTTAACAGACTGAAGCTTACTTACTTGTCTTTGGAATTTCTTAGCACAATAGTAAGGAATGGTTACCAAAAGCAAATATCCAATCGTCAATAAAACGGTAATTATATTCATATTAATTTTTGACATTTCTTTCCCTATTCGGCATAAACTAAAGTTCTCTTCTTCAATTTTCTCTATGGAACATCCCCATTTCTTTAGTACTTTCTCTGGAACGTACTACGATTAAAATTGATACATATACAGGGGTTTCTAAAAAGAGGTGTTATTTTGGTATTCAAAGAAGAATGTCATTTTTTGAGATAAATGATCGGATGTTATTTCGTAATAAAGAGGAAGGTATGCCGTTAATAATGAAAAACAACATCAGCCAAATGGCCAACACGACCACGCTTACAGGACCATATCCTTTTCATGAAATTTTTCATAACCAAATCGCAAAACGGCCTCACGAATTCTATCTTTGAGGTCTTCACCTAATCTTTCACGTGGCGCCAAAGGTAGAAGTCGCAAGGTGTTAAATCACAAGATCTCGGTGGCCAATTGTGATCACCTCTTCGATAGATACACGGTCCGGAAACTTTTCCCGTAAAAGAGCAATGGTTTCATTGCTTGTGTGGCCGTCTTGTTGAAAGTAAACGTTGTCCAGATCAATACCATCCAACACCGACCATAAAAAAATCATTAATCATCTCTCGATAGCGCAATCCATTCACCGTAACCATAAACCGCACCAAACAGTCACACGATGAGGATGGAGAGGCTTCTCAAAAATAACTTTTGGGTTTTCCGAGCCACAGATGCGACAATTTTGCTTGTTGACGTAGCCACCGATTTGGAAATGGGTGTCATCAGTCAGGATGATTTTCATTTTCATTCATGAATTTTAATAATTTCAATGTGTTGTTGAAGCGTGTATCGTTCCATTTTTAGTAATGGCGTAGTTTCTACTTGTCAAATGTCAAAGAATACAAAGTTTCAAAAGTGGCAGCTACCGAAATGCCGGGTGATTCAAAATAACACCTCTTGTTGGAAAACCCTGTATTACTGATCACGAGAAAAATCAGTATGAATCCTGAGGTACTGGTAATTTTACCGTTTGTTTTTTGATAACCTTCAGTAGGGTATTATGTTGTGCATTTTTTTGTAACACCCAAAAGGAATCGATCGTTTAATATACAGATCAGCTTAGAATATAAAGCAGAAATTTTAAACCAAAATTTTAAATATTGTGATTAAGGACCGCAATATATATTTTTATACCCTCCACCTCCAGAATGGGGGTATACTAACTTTGTCTTTCCGTTTGTAACACCTTGAAATATCGACCTGAGACCCTATAAAGTATATATATTCTTGATCGTCATAAAATTCTAAGACGATCTAGCCGTCCGTCTGTTGAAAGCACGCTAGCATCTAAACTAAAGGAGCTAAAACGTTCAAATTTTCCATAAATATAGTCGTAGATCGGTTGGGATTGAAACGGGGCGAAATCGGCCCAAAAGGGAAAAATTTTTCCCTCACAAGGACTAAAAATACCCATAATAATCCCTAGTATTTCAGCGTATTTAAGCATGTTTTTTGAATATGTCTATTTATATTTGCTTGATATTTGGTATGCGCATTCCTCTTATAGCAAAAACGTGCACCATAAAGTGATTCTTATTTGTAGGGGGTGAAATGGGGCAAAAAAGGGATAAAAATGGTACATATTAAACGACAACAGCTAGAAACTCGAAATTAGGTTTGTACATTCCTCTAATTGAGTAGATACATAATATAAAAGTATTTTTTCCAAATTCGTACTTTTAAGGGGCAAAATAGGAATAGAGGGATAAAAATGGTACCAACCAAACGGCTGTACCTAGAATAATGAAATTCGGTGTATACATTCCTCTGATTGCGAAGATAAGTCAAATAAACTGATTTTTCGAAATTCGTATTTTTTGGGGTTAAAATGGAAAAAGGGGATAAAAATAGTACCAATCAAATGACCGCAGCTAGAGTCATGAAATTCGGAGTATACATTCCTATGACTGCGTAGACACGGAAAATAGACCAATTTTTCGAAATTAGTACTTTCAAGGGACACAATGGTACAGAGGGATAAAAATAGTCCCAACCAAACGACTACAGCTAGAATGATAAAATTCTAATTGCGTAGAAACGTCAAGGGGGTAAAAATGGCACCAACCAAATGGGCGCAGCTGGAATCATGGAATTCGGTGTATACATAGACATAGAATCGCAAAATAAAAAGTTTTTTCCAAATTCGTACTTTTTGCTTTTACGGCAAAAATTGGTTGAATCATTAAGTTAGGTTATTTTGCACTACGTACGTCTGATAATGGATTTTCAAAATTTGTACTTTTGGAATTCAAATAGAATGGAAATACAACCAACTGTAGCTACCACTATCTACCAATATTTATGGCTTTGAAAATATAAATACAGGATTATTTATTTTTTGAATTGACGTATTGGTAGCATTACCTTAAAAGCGTGGTTTGAAATAGTTAAAATATTATATTTATTTATAAAATTAATTTTTCAATATTTGTATTTGTTTTGGTTTGGCTATATTAAAAAAATTATATTTTCCTGTAATATTACTGCACTTCTACGAAAACCGACAACCTCTGTGGAATGCAATCCATGGTGGAGGGTATATAAAGTTCGGCCCGGCCGAACTTAACGCCATTTTTACTTGTTTTATTTTAGGTCGTCAAAGAGTTAAGTTTGCAATAAACTAACTAACACATTTAGAGCATTTTGATATATGCTCCGGCTGTAAAACGAAAGTCAATTCTGCCTATTCTTAAAATAAAGATTTTGTCATAAATTTATTTATTTAATTTTATCGTATCGATTTCACTGATATGAATATGAATACCTAAAATTCACGAATTTGATATTCACATAAACGAATGTATCGTTAATTTATCACCAATTATATCGTTATTTTAATTTCACTACTAATTTGAAGACAAGCTAAGTTCGCCAAGTCTGTTTATTTTTTATTGGCCATAAATATAGTTTGCATAAGTGTTAACATATTCACAGTTTACGATAGAGGGCTCCGTGGGGAGTGGCTGCCATCTCTATAGAATATTGAATGGTCTTCGGTGTTCCTAATTGTGGCTGTGAGTTCTGACCACTTTTTGGAAGTGGTTAGCGGCCACTAAATGATCTCATGTTCTCTTAACATTATATTGACATAGATATTATGCAACTAACCAGAACTTTGTTTTTCAAAATGTCGTTTAGTTTCAGTTTAGTTTGTTTTTTAATTTTTAGTTTTAGAGTTTTTTGCATATGTTTGAATTCAGGATTTATTCCAATCCTCTTTTGTGCATCATTTGTTTTTTATATTTTTTGCGAAGTTCTCCAATATGTTGTGATCTACTTGTTCGAAGTATTTATGCTGAGCTCGACGACGACATTAATTAACCTTTAGCCATTTAGGAATTAACTATGCATTTTTACTAATTAGACGCTTAATCGACTTGCGCGAAACGTATTCCTCAGATTTTGATTGAACTAGTTTGCGCCAGATCAATATTTCCTCAGAAATTATGAAAACAAATTTGCGTTTTTTTTTGGGTTTCATTATGAGTGGCGGCGGGGCGGGCTATGAAAGTTGTTAGCTTTTAATTCAGCGAGATAATCTCAAACTTAAAAAAAATCGTCTCCTCTTCCGCGTTGATTGCTATTCACTCAGCTGCGACAATCTCGTTTGTTGTCCCATTTTCGTGGCACATTTTCACCACTTTTTTTTGGCTTTTGTTGATCATCGTTCGATTTTATTGATTGATTGTATTTTCTATTTTCTTTCTACTCCATTTTGTCCAACATGTGCGGGTTTCGTTGTTTTACCAGCCAAACTAATGTGTTATTCACTGGCCCGAGGGGTAATCTTCACCCCAGCAAAATAAACAAAAAAAAAGTGGGGAAAAAATAGAAACAAAATTTAAACATAATAACAATATCCAGTTAAGTGTTCGTTCACTTAACTATTTTTTGCCAACACTCATTATGATGCCACTATTAATTTTGCAAACCGCGACCAAAAAAGAAGAAGTGTGTTTGAATATTTATGGCACACGTCCACAACGTGCTGAGGATGGCACAAAGACAGCAAACTGGCAAATGATGCACGAGGTTAATGTATTAATTGAGCGAACAAATAAATAATTTTCTAGGAGTACTTAATAAACAAAAAAACTAGTTTTGGTTCAAAATTTCGTTTCACAAAATTTGTATTGGTCAAAAATATCAAAATTTCACCAAATAAGCGATATTTAATATTCGTTATGAAAATTCAAATATAAAATATCGTCCACTTATTGTAAATGCAGGACCAATTGTCTCAATTTATCACAAAGGGTGGCAGGCCCATATAAAATTTTAAATTTGAACTACCGATTATTTTGACTTGGAAAGGTATTTTCAGTTTTATGTTTGACATTTGCAAAATGAGACGCTATACGCTCGAATAAAATTGGGAAATATTAAAAACTTACTTCCAAAGTAGTAAGACTGTAATAAATGTACGTGAACAATTTTCGAGTTTTTAGATTAAGCTCATTTTCATCTCAGTGGATATGTCAATAAGCAAAATTGCCGCATATGAGGTTCAGAGAACCCACACGTGACTACTGAGAAGCCAATGCTTCCACAACAATTTCGTGTGGATTTTGGGCTGCACTGAAAAAAAAAATAAAAAGGCCCACCCTAGTCATATATCGGCTATTTTTTGTATGTTTTTGGCCATTTGTCAATAAAGAATGTTGTTTGTTGCAGTCATGGATTATGTGACTCACATAGGTCTGAAGAGGTCCATTGGCAGCACAATGTTTTTACGATATGGTTACGAGCCTAAGTTTTGCACAATGGAGAATTCAATTGTTGATTTACGTGGTCGCTCTAATGGTGCCTTAAGGCACCGTTGTAAATTTAAATTATCGGGCGGTGGATTTTTTTGTCGCCTCGTCAAAATTGGTATTGCGATTTGATTGCGACATACTTGTATTATATTATATTTGTATTACACCGAGCGACAGTACTTTTTGGACCCGAATAAGACCATATACATATGAAACTAGAGATAATACAAGGTTTTCCAACAAGAGGTGTTATTTTGGTATTCAAAGAAAAATGCCACTCTTTGAGATAAATTATCGGATTTTTATGTCATAATAAAGAGGAAGGTATGCCGTTAATAAAGAAAAACAACATCAGCCAAATGTCCACCACGACCACGCTTACAGGACCATTAAATTTTCCATAACCAACTCGCAAAGTGGCTGCCCCATGTCCTCGATAGCCTCACGAATTCTATCTTTGAGGTCTTGAATCGATGCTGGACTGTTGGCGTAGACCTTATCATTCACGTGGCTCCAAAGGAAGAAGTTCCAAGGTGTTAAATCTCAAGATCTCGGTGGTCAATTGTGATCACTTCTTCGAGAGATAACATGGTCCGGAAACTTTTCTCGTAAAAGAGCAATGGTTTCGTTGCTTTTGTGGTCCGTAGCGCCGTCTTGTTGAAAGTAAACGTTGTCCAGATCAATACCATCCAACTCCGACCATAAAAAATCATTAATCATCTCTCGACAGCGCAATCCATTCACCGTAACTGTTGACCCAACCTCATTTTCGAAAAAGTAAGGTCCAATGACCCCGCCGGACCATAACCCGCACCAAACAGTGACACGATGAGGATGGACAACACTTGGGTTTTCCGAGCCGTAGATGCGACAATTTTGCTTGTTGACGTAGCCACCGAGGTGGAAATGGGCCTCATCAGTCTAGATGATTTTTCGATGGAATTCCGGATCATTTTCATTCATGAATTTTAATAATTTCAATGCGTTGTTGAAGCGTGTATCGTTCCATTTTTAGTGATGGCGTAGTTTTTACTTGTCAAATGTCAAAGAATAAAAGATTCACAAGTGACAGCTACCGAAATACCGGGCGATTCAAAATTACACCTTTTGTTGAAAAATCCTGTATATAGAAGAAGTAAAAACGGCGTTAAGTTCGGCCTGTAATATTACAGGAAATATATTTTTTTAATATAGCCAAACCAAAACAAATACAAATATTGAAAAAATAATTTTATAAATAAATATAATATTTTAATTATTTCAAACCACGCTTATAAGGTAATGCTACCAATACGTCAATTCAAAAAATAAATATTCTTATATTTATATTTTCAAAAATATTTTCAAAGCCATAAATATTGGTAGATAGTGGGTGCTACAGTTGGTTGTATTTCCATTCTATTTGAATTCCAAAAGCACAAATTTTGAAAATCCATTACCAGACGTACATAGTGCAAAACTTCATGATTCAACCAATTGTTGCCGTAAAAGAAAAAGTACGAATTTGGAAAAAAAACTTTTTATTTTGCGTGTATATGCAGTCAGAGGAATGTATACACCGAATTCCATGATTCCAACTGCGCCCATTTGGTTGGTACCATTTTTACCCCCTTGACGTTTCTACGCAATTAGAATTTCATCATTCTAGCTGTAGTCGTTTAGTTGGTACTATTTTTATCCCTCTGTACCATTGTATCCCTTGAAAGTACTAATTTCGAAAAATTCGTCTATTTTCCGCGTCTACGCAGTCAGAGGAATGTATACTCCGAATTTCACGACTCTAGCTGCGGTCATTAGATTGGTACTATTTTTATCCCCTTTTTTCATTTTAACCCCAAAAAGTACGAATTTCGAAAAATCTGTTTATTTTCCGTGTCTACACACTCAGAGGAATGTATACTCCGAATTTTATGACTCTAGCTGCGGTCATTAGATTGGTACTATTTTTACCCCCTTTTTCCATTTTAACCCCAAAAAGTACGAATTTTGAAAAATCCGTGTATTTTACTTATCTATGCAATCAGAGCAATGTATACACCGAATTTCATTATTCTAGGTATAGCCGTTTGGTTGGTACCATTTTTATCCCTCTATTCCTATTTTACCCATTAAAAGTACGAATTTGGAAAAAATACTTTTATATTATGTATCTACTCAATTGGTGGAATGTACACACCGAATTTCGTGTTTCTAGCTGTTGTCGTTTAATATGTACCATTTTTATCCCTTTTTTGCCCCATTTCACCCCCTACAAATAAGAATCACTTTATGGTGCACGTTTTTGCTATGAGGGGAATGTGCATACCAAATATCAAGCAAATATAAACAAACATATTCAAAAATCATGCGTAAATACGCTAAAATATTAGGTATTATTATGGGTATTTTTAGTCCTTGTGAGGGAAAAATTTTTCCCTTTGGGCCGATTTCGCCCCATTTCAATCCCAACCGATCTACGACTATAAGACGCATTTATGGAAAATTTGAATGTTCTAGCTCCTTTCGTTTAGATGCTAGCGAGCTTTCAACAGACGGACAGACGGACGGACGGACGGACGGACATGGCTAGATCGTCTTAGAATTTCATGACGATCAAGAATATATATACTTTATAGGGTCTCACGTCGATATTTCAAGCTGTTACAAACGGAATGACAAAGTTAGTATACCCCCATCCTGGAGGTGGAGGGTATAAAAACTGTGTACTCAGTTTTTCAGCTGATGATCTTTTTTCTTTTTCACTAGACCTTTAATTTCCAAAGGATACATTCGTCTTAATAATTTATTTTCAAACAATCAAGAGAGAGAGGTAATAAATGAAAGAGAAGAATGTATGTTAAAAATACTAAAAATTCCATGCCTCTATCTGTATTGGTTTAGCATTAACCGAATATCAAGTCATAGTGGATTCCAAGCACTAGTATGAAAGTTATAAAGGAGTTAATTTTACCTAGGATATAGACAATTGTGTGAGAGGTTCAAGAAGGGGCGTGGCTAAAGCGTAAATATATTTTTTTGGGTTTTAAGTGATTATAAAAACATTTTTAAATATCAAATTGCAAATGATGTTGACTAGCCGTATGGATATTATATCGGTTTTATTGTAACCAAAGTTTATGCCACTTTGTGTGTGAGGTACCATAAGGGGTCTGGCAATATCGCCCATATTCCATGCGAATGTATCTTCTATAAAAGCATTACTAAATATCAAATTTCACAGTATTCCTATCATCAATATAGAAGTTATATTTGTGTGCGAGGTACTAGAAGGGGCGTGACCACACCCGCCATACTTGGTACACTTAAAGTTATTATAAAAACATTATCAAATACTAACATATAGCGGATTCCGAATATCCGTGTAGAAGTTACATTGATTTTAATTTAACATAGGAATATGGGTCATTTGTGTGGGAGGTACCAGAAGAGGCATGTCAATTTCGCCCATCTTCGAACTTAAACTAATTAAAAGTCC
>CANDYM010000714.1:0-55118 GCA_947397865.1 Polietes domitor
GCGTTGTTCGTTTGTAAGACGATTCATGGTTAAATTATTGACCAAACTGAAGATGTTTGACAGTGAAACAAAACACGAAACGTGCGTCAGCTGTTTAAACCAGTGTTGCCAACAACATAATAGCTAAAAAATCACCCTTTACCATAATATAAAATTATTTTTTCTAAATTCCTACATTTAAGGGGTAAAATGGGAATAGGGGATAAAAATTGTTGCAACCAAACGGATGCACCTAAAATAATGAAATTCGATTTATACACGTAAATAAGTGGATTTTCGAAATTTTTACTTTTTGGGGTTAAATTGAAAAAATTGTTCCAACTGACCGCAGCTAGAGTCATGAAATTCGAATATATTTTCCTCTGACTGCGTAGGACACGAAAAATAAAAAGTTTGTTTTTCCAAATTCGCACTTTCTAGAGATACAATGAGAACAGAGCGATACAAATGGTACCAACTAAACGGCTACAGCTAGAATGATGAAATTCGGTGTGTACATCCCTCTAATTGCGTAAACACGTAAGAAAGTCGTACTTTTAAGGTGAGAAAATGGGAAAACGGGGATTAAAATGGTAACAACTAAATGACAGTAGCTGGAATCATGGAATTCTATATATATGTACATTCCTCTGACTGCATAGACATGCAAAATTTAAAGGGCAAGGTAAATTGAAAAAATAAAAAAAGACTTCCCAGAAATGAGAGATCGTTTGGCTTTGCATATTGCTACATATCTGGGTATCTCTCAAGTGGTCGCTCTTTAAGTGGGACAACAGACAAATTACCTGGCTAAATGGAAATTGGGAAACTTGTAAAGCTTAGCGAATAAAACGTTATACTACACCTATCAATCATTTTTTATGATTGATTATTATAAATGTATTGGGTTACGTTAAGTATATTTACATTGCTTTTATTTAGCATTAAATTGCTTTTATATTAGCATAAAAATGTATTTTTTGAGAGTTTGAAAATGTGTGGAATTCTTAACAAAATTATAAATATACACACACTATGATTCCATTTAGTTTTTACTGATTTATGCTCATCTATTAAGTGATAGAAAATTATTTTCTTACAAGAAAAAAATACATCTGAGTCTGATTTACATAAAAATTCTCTATTCAGACATCTAAGTCTGAAAATATGTGCATTTGAAAATTTGTACATCCTTTTTACGAAAGTCGAAAATTTTGTACAGATTTCAAATTTAAACATATTTAGAAATGTAACACTATGAAATTTCAAGCAATTTGGTCATTTCATATTAATAGCATTATATCATGCAGCCAGACGGCCGAACAGATTTTTCAAAACTCAATTCAAAAAGTGACTCTAAGTCGATCGGTATAATTAACAATGGGTCTATCGCCCTTCCTTTTGGGTGTTACAAACAAATATACAAAGCAAAAATGTATAAACCTGTAACATACGTTCCTGGCTTCTCGGAGAGACTCACCAGTTCAAACATTTACGTCAAGGACAACACACAACTAGCTTTGAAATCCAACAATACAATTAATAACCTCTTCAGCAAAACAAAATCAAAAATTAAGAAAGAAGACAAATCGAATATAGTTTATAAGATAAAATGTAATGGGGACAAGTCCAACGTATGCCAGAAGGTATATGTTGGCACAAAAACAAGTCAGATCAAAAAGCAACTGATAAGCCGTTACAACAGAAGACAGCTCTTGCAGATCATTGTACAATGAGAGGACATAAGCCCAACTTTAATGACGTAGACATTTTGACACAGGAAAATAATTACCAAAGAAGATATACCTTAGAAATGTTACATATCATAAATATCCCTACTGACGAAAGAATGAACTGTATGACTGATACTGTGCACAATTATACAACAGCTTTTTAGTATAAAAAAAACTTCGAGAAAAATAAGTTCTTTGTTTTTGCTCCCATTGCTATTATTGTGTTATTTTGTCTTGTCTTTTTTAATGTTATTTATATTTTTAAGTGAATATCCCTGAGGATGATCGTCGATGACGATCGAAATGTTGGAATAAATAAAAAGAAAATAATCTAAGAACAACTAAAAATAACGTTTTTATACACTCCACGAGAGTATTATGTCTTTGTGCAATTTGTTTGTAACACCCAAAAGGAAACGAGATAGACCCATTGTTAATTATACCGATCGACTTAGAATCACTTTTTGAGTCGATTATGCAATGTCCGTCCGTCCGTCTGTAATCACGATACAGGTCGCAATTGTAGACATAACTAAATGAAACTTTGTACAATGAAGTTTTTCGGAAGAAGGACGAACGCTATTTAATTTGAAGAAAATCGGTTCAGATTTAGATATAGCCCCCATACGAATTTCACTCCCGATTTGACTCTTTTCACTCTAGAAACCACATATTGTACTCGATTTTCTTTAAATTTGGAACAAGATCTTACAATCCAACTACAAACACCTATGCTGAAATTGGGTAGGATCGGTTCAGATTTAGATATAGCCCCCATACAAATTTTGCTCCCGATTTGACTTTTTTCCGCTCTAGAAACCACATATTGTATTCGATTTTCTTTAAATTTGGAAATTGGGTAAGATCGGTTCAGATTTAGATATAGCTCCCATACAAATTTCGCTCCCGATTTGACTTTTTCCGCTCTAGAAACCACATATTGTACTCGATTTTCTTTAAATTTAGCACAGCATCTTATAATCTAACGAGAAACACCTATGCAGAAATTGGGTAAGATCGGTTCAGATTTAGATATAGCCCCCATACAAATGACGCTCCCGATTTGGCATTTTCCGCTCTAGAAACCACATATTGTACTCGATTTTCTTTAAATTTGGCACAACATCTTATAATCTTACTGGAAACACCTATGCTGAAATTGGGTAAGATCGGTTCAGATTTAGATATAGTCCCCATATAAATGTCGCTCCCGATTTGACTTTTGCCGCTTTAAAAGCCACATATTGTGCTCGATATTCTTTAAATTTGGCACAACATCTTATAATCTAACTAGAAACACCATACATACATATTGGCACAATATCGTATAGTCCAACTAAACAAAACTATGGTGAAAGTGGGTAAGATCGGTTCAGATTTAAATATAGCCCAAATACAAATGTTGCTCCCAAAAGTTGAACCGATTTTGGCCAAATTATACACTTTATATTTCACCTATGTCGTTCCAAGTTTCAATATATCCTCATACAAATGTCCTTTCCTTTTCACTTTTTCACCGAATTGAATTGTATTCGGATAGAAAGTGGAGTGTATCATAGACTCGGCCCCGTCCGACTTTAGCCTTTCCTTACTTGTTTTTATACACATGCATTTGTTTGTAACACCCAAAAGGAAACGAGATAGACCCATTGTTAAGTATACCGATCGACTTAGAATCACTTTTTGAATCGGTTTAGCAATGTCCGTCTGTCTGTCCATCTATTGTTGTAATAAAATTACAGGTCGCAATTATAGTCCGATCTTTACAAAAATTGGCACAAGTAAGTTTTGTGGATCAAGGACGAACGCTATTTAATTTGAGTCATATCGGTTCAGATTTAGATGTAGCCCCCATACAAAAGTCGCTCCCGATTTGACATTTTCTGCTCTAGAAACCACATATTGAGCCCGATAGTCTTTAAATTTATCAAAACATCTCATAATCCAACTAAAACACCTATGCAGAAAGTGGGTAAGATCGGTTCAGATTTAGATATAGCCCCCATACAAATGTCGGTCCCGATTTGTCATTTTCCGCTCTAGAAACCACATATTCAGCCCGATATTCTTTAAATTTAGCAGAACATCTCATAATCCAACTGTTAACACCTATGCAGAAAGTGGGTAAGATCGGTTCAGATTTAGATATAGCCCTCATACAAATGTCGGTCCCGATTTGACATTTTCCGCTCTAGAAACCACATATTGAGCCCGATATTCTTTAAATTTAGCAGAACATCTCATAATCCAACTATAAACACCTATGCAGAAAGTGGGTAAGATCGGTTCAGATTTAGATATAGCCCCCATACAAATGTCGGTCCCGATTTGACATTTTCCGCTCTAGAAACCACATATTGAGCCCGATATTCTTTAATTTTATCAGAACATCTCATAATCCAACTATAAACACCTGTGCAGAAAGTGGGTAAGATCGGTTCAGATTTATATATAGCCCCCATACAAATATCGCTCCCGATTTGACATTTTCCGCTCTAGAAACCATATATTGAGCCCGATATTTTTTAAATTTGGCAAAACAACCTATAATCCAACTATAAACAACTATGCAGGAAGTGGGTAAGATCGGTTCAGATTTAGATATAGCCCCCATACAAAAGTCGGTCCTGATTTGACTTTTTCCTCTTTAGAAACGATTTTCTTTAAATTGGACTCAACATCTTATAATCCAATTAGAAACACCTATGCTTATAGTGGCTAAGATCAGTTCAGATTTAGATATAGACCCCACACAAATGTCGCTCTCGATTTGACTTTTGCCGCTCTAGAAACCACATATTGTACACGAAATTGGCACAACATTTTATAATTCACCTAAAAACACCTATGGTAAGATCGGTTCAGATTTAGATATAACCCCAATACAAATGTTGCTCCCAAATGTTTAACCGATTTTGACCATTATATTCCAGGTTTCAATATACCCCCATACAAATGACCTTTCCGATTTAACATTTTTTGTCAAACACATACATTTACAGGATACAAAAATCGTTCCCGTTTTCACTTTACTACCGAATTGAATTGTATTCGGATAGACAGTGGAGTGTATCATATAGTCGGCCCGCCCGACTTTAGCCTTTCCTTACTTTTTTTTTTTTGTTAATGACCTCGAGCCAGACCATCCAGAAAATTAAAAATGTCAACTAGACACAAAAGCAACAATTATAAACAATTTTACATTGAAACGGACAATAAGATAAGATTTTTGTGTGACACAGACAAATAGTATTATACTAATTTAAATTTCTGGGGGGATGCTAATTTTTTTCTGGCTAAACCACCCCAGGAACACCAATGAACTAATGATTCCGATTTAACATTCTTCTCCAAACACATACATTTATAGAATACTTTTAAATAAATTGGCAAAGTGCGTTATATTTTTCCTTGAAACACACATTATGAGAGTGTGTCACAATGGTCCATGACTAAGACACATACAAAAATCCGAACGAAGTGAATTTCAATGGGGTAGAGAGTGGAGGGTATCATATTGTCGGCACCGTCCGACTTCAGCCTTTCCTTGTTTATTTTCAATCATTCGCAGATTTGTTTTGTATTTTAATAACATTATTTTCTAGCACAATATATAAGCTTAATGCTCATTTTATTCAGTTGAACATTTTTCACACTTTCCAAAAATATGGTGCGAAAAATTAAAATATAAATCATTGTATATATAACAATATATACAAATTCATCTTTATAAGTAAGTAAAGTTGAAGTGGAATATTTGAGTCCGTGTAATAAATCCCTTTTTCGCTAGAACTTTTTCTTCAACTAAGGCTCATCTATGGTTTTTTATGAAGATAGCATCACTGATTATCACGTGGTAGGCCAAAAACAAAATAGTAACCCCATTTCCATTAAAAATTAAAAAATAATTATATATTTTTGTTGTTTTCGAACTGATTTTAGGAAAGTGAATTGTGGTTCTCATTTGTTTTGGAGAATTATTGACTTAAAAAGTTCGGGTATTTTGAAATCTATAAAATTCAATTCAAATGCTAATTTAACTGAGATATATTTATTTAAACATATATTTTTTTCTTTTGAAAACTAAATGTCAATATAAATATTTTAATTGGGCTTAGAAATTTAACTTAATTTTAATTTTGTTGCAAAAGCGCTTAAAAATTTTCTCAAAGTCGTAAGATCATCAACAATTTCTCGTTTAACATGGAATTCCTCAATTCAATTACAGCGTGTATAATTTCGTGGCAATGAAGTGCTGCACTTTATTCTCAGGTGTTTTTGAAGTTTGTTGCTTATGCCACACTATGCGTTATATCAATTAGTGTTAACTACATTTATACAAAATATTCATGAAAAATTTAAACAAAAGAGTGTGTATGAATCGACAATGATATGTGGACTATTTAACCATTATTCTATTCAACACACAATTCAAATATCATCAATCTATCCTTTATACAGATTTTTATTTTAGGATGGGTAATTCTGTCGACTAGAAGACACGAAGAAATCATTAAGTTGCTACAGAATTGTTTTGACACTACCACGGAATTAAAACTCAAATAAAATTGGCTTAAATTTAGGGTAGAAATGACGTCTTCTCGGTGGAAAAAATTGGCCACGGCATTTCCTACGAAAAAAGGGTCGAAGAACTGCTACGGAGCAAGTTGTCTTTAATAAGCTGCTGGTCCTTGTGCCAACTCTGGAATATTTCAAAACCGTAACACTTTTGTCTGACATCATCATCTTGAAGGACATGTCAAAAGAAAAAGGGGATGAAACAAGGGATTTTCTTGTACGAAAAAGGAAACTCCTAAAAAACCCCTTCATTGTTTTGCCTCAAAAAATAAAGCCCATGCCAAAAAAGGCAATAAAATGTTGCAAGGACAATCAACAAGGTTACTCTTCTTTATGAATATTACAAGATTACTAATCAACGAAACTCCGACGGCCGTCGGCTGCCTTTAAATAACAACAAAACAAATCTTCATAAAAGATCAGAGATTTTTATTAGCTTTAAGGAAATGGAAAAAACATCAACATCGTCATCAGCAGCAGCAGCTTCATCAGCAATGAGAACGGATGGAAAAAAGGTTTTAAGGAACCACCCGTTGAGCAGCACAAGCACAGCGACAGCAGAACAAATCCAAACAATTTAACAAAATCCCCTAATTTCGGATGGCTGACGAAAGAAGCTAATGGCCGGGGAGAGCGGTTGGTGAGGGGTGGGGTGGTGGTTAGACAGAATGATAATGACCGAATTGACCGGTTCCAAATATAAACACAAACAATCCTGTGTTTTCCTTTTGCTGCCACATTGTCCGACCGCAGCAGGTGGTCGCCTCATTAAATAGAAAATCGATGCAATTGCGTTTGATGTTCAATTCCGTCCGAACGGGTTCTCTCTCACCTCCCTCTTCAGCCACCCGACGAACTTAAATTCACAGCCAATGACAGGCAGGCTGTTGATGAGGTCGAAGTTAGGGGGGCTGAGTTTAGTTAGTTAACCATAATTACTTGGTGGTAAGGATGAACTAATATGCTTGTGGTCACACACACGTCCTGTGTACACACGTGCGTGTTAAGTGTGTTAAGCACACTTTTAGACATTCCAACGTACTGCCACTTCCACTTCCGTGTGTAATCCAACAGGTATTTCCGGTTTGGTTGCCTAAGCCACCACTCGCCAGTTTATTTATATGTTCGAACATCCGTGTAAAACTTGGCAAATGATGAACGGAATTTTCTAAAGCAATCAAAGTTTCAAACTCTATTGACACACCCCTCACACATATGACCACCACCACCTCCGGCACTCATCACTCACTCACTCACCTTCTCGTCCATCAATCGCCCCTTTGAAGGGTGGTTGGGTGTAAATTAATACAAACAAGCTGTTTCCGCTTTCAAATTTAGATTGTTTGAAAATGTTTTAGTTCATTTGTTTAATTAATAACATTTTATGCTCTTCAGATCAAAGGACCTTTTCTTAGCAAAACAATTCATGTGGAACTTGTGAACATCGACGACACAGGTTTCTGTAGAGCGTTGATATTTGTAGCGGACGATCTGGAACGGTATCTCTTGTCGTTCATCAATCCACAGAAGGAGGGTGGGCGGGGGTCAGTTCCCACTCTATGCTTTCACTTTGTTAGCTTTGGCAAGGAGTTCGCTTCAGTTTGTGCCAGTATTCATGAAATATTTCTGTTTAAAGTAACTTGAATTTCTTTCTAGCACAATACAGTGTGCGGCAAGGAAATTAATTTATTTCATATATTTTTCAAAATGGTTGCTTTAAAAAAATTAAGTATATTTGGACAAAATACGTTTCATGACTTTTTAAACTGTTTGAGCCATGTCCGCTCGTCCTTCGGCTGGCTGGTGTACCCGATAACTTTCTATTGAAACTTTGCTTATAGTAATACTTTCCCAAATTTAGTTTAAATTCGAATATGGGAGAAATTGCCACGCCCCTTTTGGTACCTCCCACACAAATGTTCCATATTCCGATATTAAATAAAAACCAATGAAACATCCACGCGGATATTTAAATTCAGTTATATTGGTATATGGTAAAGTGTTTATAATCACTTAAAGAATACAAAATATGGCGCGTTATGCAACGCACCTTCTTGTACCTCCCACACAAATCACCCTAACCTACCTAAAATTAAAGTTAGTATAACTTATATATGGATGATCAGAAAACTCTGAAATTGTACTTTTAATAATACATCCGTCTAGGGCCCACTTATGGGGCAAGTCTACAAAATTGTTTTTTAGCGTAATAGTCCTTGACTATATATATCTACATAATTTTTCAAGCATAGTCAAAAATGCATTAATCTTCAGAAATACACTTAATACCCTAAATAAAGGGTGATTTTTTAGCTATTTTCTTTTTGGCAACACTGGTTTAAACAGCTGACGCACATTTCGTGTTTTGTTTCACTGTCAAACATCTTCAGTTTGGTCTGGAATTTAACCATGAATCGTCTTACAAACGAACAACGCTTGCAAATTATTGAATTTTATTATCAAAAAGCGTGCTCTCTTAAGAAAGTTCAAGAAAGCCGAAGATCCACTTTTTACCGAAAACTTGTGTTCAGCGACGAAGCTCATTTTTGGCTCAATGGGTACGTAAATAGGCAGAATTGTCGATTTTGAGTGAATATCAGCCGGAAGCATTGCAAGAGCTACCAGAAAAAGTCACTGTTTTTTTCACTTTTGTAAGCAGTATCTGTTTCCTAAGGTATTTTGGCCCACTCTAAAAGGGCGTGGCTGTAGGTGAGAAACTTAATTTTTTTCTGCATGGCAGAATAATAAAGGGCCGATTTTTAAGAGCTTGATAACTTTTTAAAAAAAAAAAACGCATAAAATTTGCAAATCTCATCGGTTCTTTATTTGAAACGTTAGATTGGTCCATGACATTTACTTTTTGAAGATAATTTCATTTAAATGTTGACCGCGGCTGCGTCTTAGGTGGTCCATTCGGAAAGTCAAATTTTGGGCAACTTTTTTCGAGCATTTCGGCCGGAATAGCCCGAATTTCTTCGGAAATGTTGTCTTCCAAAGCTGGAATAGTTGCTGGCTAATTTCTGTAGACTTTAGACTTGACGTAGCCCCACAAAAAATAGTCTAAGGCGTCAAATCGCATGATCTTGGTGGCCAACTTACCGGTCCATTTCTTGAGATGAATTGTTCTCCGAAGTTTTCCCTCAAAATGGCCATAGAATCGCGAGCTGTGTGGCATGTAGCGCATCTTGTTGAAACCACATGTCAACCAAGTTCAGTTCTTCCATTTTTGGCAACAAAAAGTTTGTTAGCATCGAACGATAGCGATCGCCATTCACCGTAACGTTGCGTCCAACAGCATCTTTGAAAAAATACGGTCCAATGATTCCACCAGCGTACAAACCACACCAAACAGTGCATTTTTCGGGATGCATGGGCAGTTCTTGAACGGCTTCTGTTGCTCTTCACTCCAAATGCGGCAATTTTATTTATTTACGTAGCCCATTCAACCAGAAATGAGCCTCATCGCTGAACAAAATTTGTCGATAAAAAATTTCGAACCGAACACTGATTTTGGTAATAAAATTCAATGATTTGCAAGCGTTGCTCGTTAGTAAGTCTATTCATGATGAAATGTCAAAGCATACGGAGCATCTTTCTCTTTGACACCATGTCTGAAATCCACGTGATCTGTCAAATACTAATGCATGAAAATCCTAACCTCAAAAAAAATCACTCTTTAGAAGTACTAAAATTCAGAGTAAAAATTCAAAATTGTGTGTTTCAGCATTTGATTGTCAAATTCAACTGACAAATAAATGTGTCAAGTGAGAATAGTATTTTTGTTGGGCCATGAAATAAACGAAAAAAAAATAGTAAATATTACACATTTTCTCACTTTTTTTGAAATTAGTTTTCACTTTTAACGAAAAAACATTATTATTTATTTATTTCAAACTGTTTTTTAAAATGTCATAATGAATGTAAACAAACATTTGGTGTATAAACAAACAATTTGACAATCAAAATGCTGACAGAATACAAAAATGGAAAAAAACTTGTAATCACCTGTTCGAGCGACACTACATCTGCATCATTGTGCCATGGAATTTCTGTAAGCAGCATAATTATATGTACGAGATTTAAAAGGTTTTCCTGTTTCCTAAGACCATTTTGCCACAAAGAATCTACTACCATCCCACTGCAAATGGGCGTGGCAACTCAAAATTTTTATAGGCGAATTGGTAACCACCATAACTACAGATACGAAAATTCAAAGGTGTAGCTGCCTCCAATTCCTTTTTGCCTCTAAAACTGCTCATCTGCCCTATCTTGAATTGGTTCCATTTTTATCTTAAAATTACTAATATCGATAATTCATTATTTTCCACGTTCACACAGGAATTTTACGATTCAGCTGTTTGTTTGGAACGATTTTTATCCCTTTCACTCCATTTTGTTTATTTTGCACGTTTTACAAAGTCAAAGAAATGTATAAATCGAATTTCGCGAAATAAAGGAATTGAACAAGGAGTTCAAATATGGAGAAAAATCATTGGTGTGGCTCTTATAAAATGGACCCGATAAGTGTGGATACTGCAAACGAATGGAAATTGCACGATGATTTCAAAAATATGGTCCTTGACCAATTTTTGCCTCATAAACCCCCCAAAAAATGGCCTGTCCCTTACATGTTTGTTGTGGGTATCAAAGGAAGCAATATTGCCTGAACCCGTATGATCCCTGGACCATTTAAAATTGGTCTGACCTTAAAGCCACTAAACTTGACCGGACTATATACATACCAAAATATTTTGTTGGTATATGATTGCTGACTAAATAGGGAATATTTGTGACAGAATTGTTTCAGAAAACTAGATAGAGAAATTTGAAATAAATGAAATTGTAAACAGCGAATTTTGTATTTTTGGTTGCCATTGCAGCCTTTTTGCGACTTACTACATGTATGTTACATTACTTATTGTAATCTATTCATAAGAATTGCCGGAATGTCGATAAGACAGATTGCAAATAAATAATGGAGTTAAACTACACATCTAACTTATTACTTATTAATACCATCTAAAAAATCAGCCGGCTCCGTTGATCGATAGATAGATCGCGAAAACATTACAAAAACAACAAGTAAGAAGGCGTTAAGTTCGGCCGGGACGAATCTTATATACCCTCCACCACGGAGTGCATTCCACAGTATTACCAGCAAATAAAATTATGTCGACTTTACATAGAAGTACAGTACCATATTACGAAAATTGTGAATTGTTATGCACATTACAATGTTTGTTTACTATTTCAACTACTGTATATAAATACATTGCTGTAATTGTGAAAGTGAACATTAGGGCGTACCTCAAAAAAAAAGTTCGCCGTACACCTTCGAATATGAAGTATTATTGAAAGGTAGTTTCAAAAAAAAAATTTTTATTTTTTTATGCCGAACGTAGGGGTCGCGCTTTTACATTTTTCTATATAACTTGTATTTATAAACGGATTTTTAAAGTGTGATACATCGATGTTTTTGTCTCGACGAGGCCGATTTTTTGTCTTTGAAGTCATTGAGCTCAAGCACCCCCTTCTGGTACTTACCCATCATTTCTCAGTTGCTACTACCCTAATGTACCCACTCTAATAATCGAAATTAAAGCTCGCATAAAATCATGAATCATGTTTGAGCTCAATGACTTCAAAGACAAAAAAAATCGGACAAAAACATCGATGTATCACACTTTAAATCCGTTTATAAATGCAGAAGTTATATAGAAAAATGTAAAGCGCGACCCCTACGTTCGCCATAAAAAAATAAAAAAAAATTTTTTTGAAACTACCTTTCAATAATACTTCATATTCGAAGGTGTACGGCGAACTTTTTTTTTTACTTGTAACCTGGTACGCTCTAGTGAACATGCCTAAATATTAGGTGATTTCCAGTCGCCATTAGGGAGAAGCATTTCAGATACAGACAAAAGTCACTGTATTATTTTGATAAGAAAAATGCAAATTTTAAAGATATCCCCAAATGTACAAATTTCGAAAAAAAACTTTTGTTTCGAATCTTCATAATCGAATGTATACACCGAATTTCATGATTTCAACTTCAGCGGTTTGGTAGGTCCCATTTTTATCCCTCTTTTTCAATTGCATATGTCTTAAAAGTACCAATTCCGAAAAATCCCTCTATTTTACGCGTCTATGCAATACATTATACTATTTATACTATATAAAGGGTGATTTTTTAGCTATTATGTTTTTGGCAACACTGGTTTAAACAGCTGACACACGCTATTGTGACTAAATTTCGCACCAAATTTACATTGTTGGACATTAAACCACCAACACGCTTACGTAGAGTGCGAACTGAAGAAAATATCGCAGCTGTATCGGCCAGTGTTAATGATGACCATCAATTATCGATTCGTCGCCGTTCGCAGCAATTGGGCCTCTGTTACTCAAAAACGTGGAAATGCCAAAATTGGACTAAGCGGATGGACCATTTGAGGCACAGTCAAGGTCAACATTTGCATGAAATAAACTTCAAACATTAAATTATATGGACCGTACTATCGATTCAAATAAAGATTTTTTGAAAAACTTACCGATAGCTTTTAAAAAAATCACCCTTTATATATATAATGGAAATAATAATTCAATTCATAAAGTAAATATAAGGCCGCAATCATAAATACCCTAAATATTGGGGGATAGAGAGTGTATTTTTAGCTACAGTCGTTTGGTTGGTTGTATTTCCATCCTATTTTAATTTCAAAAGTATAAATTTTGAAAATAACTTATCTTTCAGTATAAGACAACTTCATGATTCTACCATTTTTGTCGTAAAAGAAGCAAAATAAAGTACGAATTTGGAAAAAAAAATATTTTACGTGACTATGCAGTCAAGGTAATGATTTGATTCTATCTGCGGCCATTTTGTTGGTACAATTTGTATCCCCTTTTTCGCATGTTACCCCTTAAAAGTACGACTTTCGAATCTAAGTATTTAACGTGTCTATGCAATTAGAGGGATGTACACACCGAATTTCATCATTCTAGCTGTAGCCTTTTTGTTGTTACCATTTTTATCCCTCTGCTCCCGTTAAATCCCTTGAAAGTACGAATTTGGAAAAACCTTTTTTTTCGTGTCTACTCAGTCAGAGGAATGCATCCACCGAATTTCATGATTCTAGCTGCGGCAATTTGGTTGGTACCATTTGTATCCCCCTTTTCCCATTTAAATCCCAAAAAGCACGAATTTCGAAAAAATCCATTATTTTACGTGTCTACGCAATCAGAGGAATATACACACCGAATTTCATTATTGCAGCCGTCCCATTTAATCCCTTAAAAGTACGAATTTAGAAAAAATACTTTTATATTATGTATATACTCAATTAGAGGAATGCACATGCCATTTTGTGTTTTTCTATCTGTATAGGTACCATTTCTATCCCTTTTGGTCCCATTTCGCCCGCTACAAATAAAAATCACTCTATGCCCTTTTATGCTATAAAGGAAATGCGCATTGCAAATATCACGTAAATACAAGCTAATATGGTCAAAAAACATACTGAAATGCTCTAAATATTAGGGGTATTTTCAGTCCTTGTGAGGGAAAATTTTTTCCCCCTGGTCCGATTTCGTCCATTTTCAATCCCATCCGATCTGCAACCATAAGACACATATAAAAAAACCTCCTAGCTCGTTTCGTTCGGAAGCTAGCGTTCTTTCAACAGACAGACAGACGGACATGGCTATATCGTCTTAGAATTTTACCACGACCCAGAATATATATACTTTATGGGGTCTCCGATGAATATTTTAAGGTGTTGCAAACGGAATGACAAAGTGAATATATAAAAATGTCAAGCATACAAATCATTATAGCCACATCTCGCGCGAAAATGAAAATTTTTCAAAAATATTCAATTTGGATTTTATGTTTACCGTGATCTACCGAAGTACCCACATTTTGTTCGAAAAATGTCGATCCAATTCGGACTCCAGCATTTTACAATGTTTCGACTGCGACTCTTACTCTGGATTCGACTCCCGATGTTCAATCAATAATATTCAGTGGAAAACCGGCTCTGTCACCAAATATTCAATATGTCTAAATTCTACATTTGGCAATGTTTGTGCAGTCGTTTAATTTGTGTCATTTCTATCCACTATCGCCCTGTTTTCCCTAAAAGTACAAATTTCCAAAAAATCCTTCTCCACAATCAAAGTAATATAAAAACCGGCTGCAGCCATTTGGTCGGTTCCAATTTATCTCTTTTTTCTCATATTTATCCTAAATAGGGTTTGGGGTCCGGGAATTCCCGAATCGTTTTTCCCGGGAATTCCCGTCCAAATTTTTTCGGGAATTCGGAACTTGTACTGGCACAGAACTTGTTCTACTTCTAGTTCTAGCATTGATTATTTTTATTCGAGTTTGTCCCAAAACTAACAGATTCTTTTACGCAAAACTAGAACAGATACCTGTTCTTTGGAACCAGTTGTGGGATCTGCTGTTTCATGGGTGAATTTTATATGGGATTTTTTAAAACTATATATATATATATATATATATATATATATATAAAAGAAAGTGTCCGAAGCGATGTAATCCCATAACTCGAGATTGGCCAAACCGATTTTGATGATTTGTACTTTGTTGGAAAGGTATTTTCTCAGCACGGGTTTTAAAAAAATGGAAATTTGGATTTTCATTTTGCGGGCGGAGTGGGCGTGGCAATAGTGTTTTTGGGAGTTAGAAGGCTGAAAATTGGTACATATATACTACTGAGCACGAAAATGATAAATATGATGCCGAAATTTGGATTTTCATTTTGTGGGCGGAGTGGGCGTGGCAATAGTGCTTTTGGGAGCTAGAAGGCTGAAAATTGGTACATATATACTACTGACCACGAAAATGATAAATATGATGTAGAAATTTGTATTTTCGTTTTGTGGGCGGAGTGGGCGTGGCAAAAGTGTTTTTTGAGCTAGAAGGCTGAAAATTGTAGCGTATATATTACTGAACACGAGAATGATAAATATGATGCCGAAATTTGGATTTTCATTTTGTGGGCGGAGTGGGCGTGGCAATAGTGTTTTGGGAGCTAGAAGGCTGAAAATTGGTACGTATATACTACTGACCACGAAAATGATAAATATGATGCCGAAATTTGGATTTTCATTTTGTGGGCGGAGTGGGCGTGGCAGTAGTGTTTTTGGGAGCTAGAAGGCTGAAAATTGGTACATATATACTACTGACCACGAAAATGATAAATATGATGCCGAAATTTGGATTTTCATTTTGTGGGCGGAGTGGGCGTGGCAATAGTGTTTTTGGCAGCTAGAAGGCTGAAAATTGGTACATATATACTACTGACCACGAAAATGATAAATATGATGCCGAAATTTGGATTTTCGTTTTGTGGGCGGAGTGTGCGTGGCAATAGTGTTTTTGAGCCAGAAGACTGAAAATTGGAACGTATATATTACTGAACACGAGAATGATAAATATGATGCCGAAATTTGGATTTTCATTTTGTGGGCGGAGTGGGCGTGGCAATAGTGTTTTTGGGAGCTAGAAGGCTGAATATTGGTACATATATTACTGACCACGAGAAACATCAATTTGATGCCAATATTTGGAATTTCGTTTTGTGGGCGGAGTGGGCGTGGCAATAGTGTTTTTGGGAGCTAGAAGGCTGAAAATTGGTACATATATACTACTGACCACGAGAATGATAAATATGATGTAGAAATTTGGATTTTCATTTTGTGGGCGGAGTGGGCGTGGCAAAAGTGTTTTTTGAGCTAGAAGGCTGAAAATTGTAGCGTATATATTACTGAACACGAGAATGATAAATATGATGCCGAAATTTGGATTTTCATTTTGTGGGCGGAGTGGGCGTGGCAATAGTGTTTTTGAGAGCTAGAAGGCTGAAAATTGGAACGTATATATTACTGAATACGAGAATGATAAATATGATGCCGAAATTTGGATTTTCATTTTGTGGGCGGAGTGGGCGTGGCAATGGTGTTTTTGGGAGCTAGAAGGCTGAAAATAGGTACATATATAATACTGACCACGAGAATGATAAATATGATGTAGAAATTTGGATTTTCATTTTGTGGGTGGAGTGGGCGTGGCAAAAGTGTTATTGAGAGCTATTTAACCATTTGTTTTTTTTTTTTTGCCTGGCGAAGCGGGCGGGGTTCAGCTAGTATATATATAAATATATTTTAAACTATTGTTGATTCAGATTGGATTCGACTGATATGAAAAATACGCATACAGTCGATGTTATTATGCATACGTTACCTGAAACAAGAATTTGGGTTCCAGTCAATTGCTGGCACGAAGTATCCAAGACCACGGTTAACGTGGAAATACCCCTTTTTTGAAAGGTTTTCTGCTAGTGACGAAAACATGATTTTTAGAGGTTATGTAAAATCGATTTCACTACGCGAAGGTAAGGCCGAAATATTTTGTGGGTAGTTATAAATCAATCCAAGCTTTCATTTTAGGTGCGGATAGGTGAGATATTTGGGGAATGTGTTTTTGTGGTTTTCTTTAGATGAATTAAAAAGGTCAAATCGGCACACATCGATTTTTCACGAAGATTTAGCTATATTTCTGAATATACACATTTTATGATGTATTTGTATTCCACGGAATCAATATGTAAATAGTAAGTTTTATAACAGAATTCACTTTAACTGTTCTTTGGAACCATTAGTAGAAGGGGTAGTTGTTACCATAGAACCTGTTCTACACCTTTTTCAATTGTAATTCAAAAGACATGTCTTTAAATTCAAAAGACACCAGTTGAAATTCAAAAAATATCAATTGAAATTCAAATCTCATCATTTGAAATTCAAAACTTGTCATCTATAATTCAAAACACACCATTTGAAATTCAAAACTCGTCATTTGTAATTCGTAATTTTAAATTCAAAATACACTCTTTTAAAATTCAAAAGTTATCACGCAAATCACTTTAACCTATTTAAATTTAAAGGTTTTATAACTTCTATACGGACGATCGAAATACTCTGAAATTTGGTCATTGGTAATGTTTTCATAGACGTTATATACACCTGCAATATGAGCGATATTGCAAGACCTCTCACACAAATTGGCATAAGCTTTGGTTTAAATAAAACTGATCAGTATCAATTTAATATTGGAAACGTTTTTTACAATCACTTTATAGTTATTATTTGTTGTAACTCCCACACAAATAATCAGACCCTAAGTAAAATGCAAGTCATTATAAATTATATGCTGAGCTGGTAAAGGTTATAAACTATATATGAAATTGCCGACATTTTACATTATAATTATTGGTTTATTAAATCTGTTTCCAAAACTGAGAATATCCAAATTTGCAGAAAAAATAAATGCTACCGCACCTAATGTATATTTTTTTTAAGTAAGTTTGTTTACATTTTTGAATTTCAAATGGAATAATTTTTGAATTTCAAATGATAACTTTTGAATTTTAAAAGGGTGTATTTTGAATTTTAAATGACGAATTACAAATGACGAGATTTGAATTTCAAATGGTGTGTTTTGAATTACAGATGACAAGTTTTGAATTTCAAATGATGAGATTTGAATTTCAATTGATATTTTTTGAATTTCAAATTGTGTCTTTTGAATTACATGTGAAAATGGTATGGAACACATAATGTTTGGAACAGGTTCCAAAATATTTTCCTGGGCTCGTGCTATGTGCTGGAAACTTTCAAGAGAAATATAATACCCTACGGTATATTTAAATTACCCTTTGTAAGAGATAATGACTGCACTATTTTTTTATGAATTTATTTAATTAAAAATACAATTTTTAATGTTTCTATTGTATTTAAAGTTTAGCATATTTTCCCCCTGTATTTACCTCTCTAGACGAATGAATTTTTCTAAATTGAAGACGCATTAACATTCTCAGCCATACGGGTTCTTTGTTTCTTTAAACATTTTTTAATTTTGAATCTAGTGTACGTGTCAGTTCACTTGTGCTTGTGATTTCAAAGTCCAATATTATGACTCCTTCAATTCTGACTATTGTCTAGACTAAATATTTGTAAAATGAAAAACAATTTCTAAAATATTTTGCCAAAAACATTTGCTTTTAATTTGTAATACGTCAGTATTAATTAAAAAAAATATCTAGTTTTAGATTATTATTATTTTGTTTTGTTCTTCTCGATCACTTCCACCATATTGGACATACCTAAAATAAATTATTATTTCCCGGGAATTCCCGGGAATGAAAATTTTCATTCCCGTGGAAAAAAATCCGGGAAACCCCAAACCCTAATCCTAAGGAAAGATCGCTCCATATCCTAACGTACGGCCTGTACACAACGAATTTCTACGGTTCATTTTTTATCCCTTTTTTGCTTTATTTCACCCCCTAAAATATGGGTATTATGGTACCAGTTCACGATATAAAATTATTCAATTTTCCAACTATCAAGTAAAGGCAAAGCAGAAATCTTCAAAAATATGCTTCAGTAATCGAAATAGCAAGAGTTATTGGGGGTATTTTCTGTGCTTGTTAGAGAAAATTTTTTTTTCGCCCGTTATCAATACCCAGCAATCTAGATGGACGACAGGCAGACATGACCGTTTTCTTCAGATTCAACATCATATCAATTAGTCCCTTTTTGCACTATTTATCATAAATGATAACTCTTTAATATGTTCGCCGTAGACTGTAGTGTAGAGCTACCTACACACTCACACACATGAGAACGTGCTGGTCTTTTAGTATTCATGTGACTGTAACAAATCCTTTTAATCATAATTCATTAGTTCTTTGCATAGAGCTCACAATTCTCCGCATGCTGATGACGGAAATTCGTTACAAACTGTTCACGTTCACACTCATGGTCGAGTGACGTCGGCCCCCTGTCTTGCCCGCTTTACTTTATCCTCCATTTCACAGGAGTTGTTCCACAACAACAACAGCAGCAGCAGCAACAACTTAAAATTAAGGGATACGTATATGTATGGATGGATGTGATAGATAGGCAAGGATGAATGTGAAGGGTTGTCGTCGTTGTTGCTGCTGTTAGTTTTATATTTAAAAATAAAATGATTTCATTTCATACCTGATTAGTTTCTTGAAGGGTTATTTGAACATAAACATGTAAATATTTTATTTAAACATGTAAAATCTATTTAACAAAATGCCGCAGGCCAAGGGGGAAACGACGAGTTGTGTGATAACAAATTAAATGAAGTGCTAAATGACATGTTTGAAGATTGTTGTCAGAGAGAGAGAGAGAGAGAGTCTCCTTCAAGGATTGTGTGAAGAGCAAATGGTCTCTTTAATGAGAAGAAACATTCTTTTGGAATTCATTTTTAAATTGAAATTCACCACAAATTCCAAATGATGGTGATGTTTGTGAAAAATCTGACTCTTGAAAAGTGTTTAAAACTGTGAAGGAATTTATATCAAAATATTAATTTCGAGGATTTAAGAAGCGGTCGATTTAGTTGGTTCTCATGCTATTTATCATTCGGCTAAATCCTTGTATAGGGAATGTCCTCTAAAACTTTAAATTTGAATCGGTTATAAAAAATCTGGTTTTATTGGAAAGGTTGAACTTTGTCATTTAATAATGGAATATATACCATACCACGACTGTCTCGGCTGTATTTCATGCAATTGACCCAATTTTTCAGCACAGCCTAAAATCCACAGCAAACAATGACTTTTGCTTATTGACATAGCCACCGAGATGAAAATGAGCTTCATGAAGGCTGAAGACCAATCTCTTTGGAAGTAAGTTTTAATATTTACAAATTCGAGCGTAGAGTACCATTTTGCAAATGTCAAACATAAACCTGAAAATAAAAATGAATGTTATTCAACCTTTCAAGGTAGTAATCGGTAGTTCAAATTTAAAATTTTAAATGTCCCACACTTTACATACTAGAATATAAAATGAAAAATATATGTTCGCCTTATTTGGAAGACCTATTAATGACACTAAGTATAGAATATGAAATTGTTTAAATTCTGCAAAGGTACACGTCGCATCTTAATGAGATAAGATGCTCTCAAATCGTCCATGTAGACTTTCTTTGTCTTGTTGAAGCCACTTGCCGTTCTCATCCATATTATCCAAGTTTCGTGGAAAAAAATTGTATAAAATCGATGGGGTTTCTCCGTTCAACGAAGATTATCGTCAATCCAAGCAGTGAGTTTTGAACAAACCTCGCTGATATTCGAGATTATGTTTGGGTGATGGGTTTAAAATTGTAAACATCGGTCGATAGGCAAATTCGAACATCCACGAAATTTTTATTTATTTAGGGCTATTTCTTTAAATAAAATTAGAAAAATTGTTTTATGAGAAGAAAAATTAGAGTCGTTTGAATTTAAGTATGGAAGAAATGTAAATTTTTGCGACTTGTATTTTTATCGCACTTCGTTGAATAATGTATTATAAGTAAGTCAAACTGTCCGTATAGCCAAGAAATAATCGACCTTTAAGAATACCAAGCGGTTCAGCTCTTTATCCGTCCACTTAAAACTTTTGATAAAACTACAGATCGCATATACAATCCGATCGCGCTGCAATTTGGCATGAGGCAGGTCTGAAGTTCTGAATCATACTTTCCAGACCACCTATTTCAAATAGGAATACTTATTGAGAAAATCAACAATATAGGTCCATGTTTTGGTATAGTCCCTAATTGACACACTTATCGCGCTATGATCAGCATCTCTAATCGGATATTAATCACATTTTGCATATTTAAATTAGTAACACCTTACGTGAAAATCTAATATATTGGTCCATCCAAATGTCCTTTTGATCTACAGTATTACCGCTGTAGAATCCGCATTTACCATCGGATCTTAATCATTTTTTCCAGATCATGTTATATTTAACCACGGAATGGATGCCGTAAAAGTATGGATCCATGTTTTCGTATAGCCCCAATAAAATTGACCATTGTATAGAAATAATTAATGGACACACGTGAGGACTTTCAACATTATTTATTTTACAACAAGTAAGGAAAGGCTAAAGTCGGGCGGAGCCGATTATATGATACACTCTACTATCTATCTGAATACAATTACAATTCAATTCGGTAAAAATTGAAAACGAGAAGGATTTTTGTATGTTTCCTAATCATAGGCTGATATGACCTGAGGCAATTAGTCAAATCTAGAAGAATATTTGTAGTGACCCACGTGTTATGCTCAATTTGAAAAAAATCGGTGAAAATACGTCGTTTCTGGGGCGGAAAAAGTCAAGCCGGGAGCGAACATTGTATGTGAGTTATATATAAATCTGAACCGATCTGACCCATTTTCACCATGGGTGTTTCTATTGGATATATAAGACATTTTGCCAAATTTGAATGGGAGCTATATAAATATGAACCGACCTGAACTGTTTTCGCCATAGGAGTTCCTAGTTTAAATACATATAAGCTCATTTGCCAAATTCGAATACAATCTGATAAAATATGTTGTTTCTAGAGCGGAAAAACTCAAATTGGGAACGAATTTTGTTTGGGATATTTTGCCAATTTTGCAGAAAATCTGTTAAAATATGTGGTATCTAGAGTGAAAAGAGTCAAATCGGGAGTGAAATTCGTATGGGGGCTATATCTAAATCTGAACCGATTTTCTTCAAATTAAATTAATGTTTATCTGGTCAAGTCAACTTGATGCAGTTATTATGGTACTCAATTTCGAAAGATTTCGGTGTGCAGAGTCTGCATCTGGCTTCAGAATTGGCCTATTATTTCGCGTTCCTGGGTATGACTGCTAATATTGGAAAATCTTGCTCATAAAAAACTTTAGAAGCACGTTTTAAAACTGCTAAAACAGTAAAAAAATAAAGTTAAAAGCTATTAGTATTGTCTGATTTCATTTTTTTGGTAGACCTTTTTTGAGAGATGCCCATATGTACGTTGATCAATATCAATGTTTAATATTAACTCTGATATCAACAGAAATCTGATATCAACTATTGCTAGAACTTGAAAACAGAGTAAAACCTCCGGTCACCGTTTCCCCCATCCCTCATTACAATATTGTATGATGTAATTGGCACCCACCTCCAACTATATTTTTGATAGTAAAAAATCAAAATTAATTAGACAACCCTACCAGAACTTGGTTGTTAGAAATTACTATCAACAAAGTTGTATTCAAAACAGGCAGGGTATACTATCGTGCACATCGTGTTTCTCTGACAGAAATTCCCTTGTAATAGCGAAAACCATGATAATGAAATTATTTCGGGTAATTGATGTTTAGTGGTAAAATGCGGAGTAGTCGTAGGTTCATATTGTAGTTGGTTGGTTCTAAAACCGGAAATGCCTTTGAAAACTCGCAATAAAGACAGCAAGAAAATCGCTTCAACTAAAGTCAAATTCTTCCACCAAAGGGGGAATAAATTAAGTTGTTAAGAGCATTGTTGTTTTGAGGAAGGGTGGCGGTGCAAAACTAACAACCCAATAAAAGGGAAGAATCCTATAGGGACATTATGGCGTTCACTAATTGTCCGAACGTATAATTCTTATATCCGAGATTTCAATCTAATTCAAGAGTCTACAATGAATTATTATTATCATTTTCTTCGAAAATCGATTAGTCGATTTCGTATTTTAAAATCGTTTATTCTCCAATAACAGAAGTTAATATTTTAAACAAAATATCACAAGAACGATGTCAATTGTTTATTGCAAAGGGTTTATCCAAATTCAATACATTTTTGGTATTGTTTGTCTTCATTTGCCAGCCCTTTCGTTGGTAGCCTTCCCCTCGCGATGTGTCGTTGCTATCTTTGTGATGCGATGCCAGTGTTGTTGGTTAACAACAACTAACTGCATTACAGGACTGTAATATGTTTTTCCGGTTTGATTACAAACTATAGGCAAAAATTCAATTTTCAACTTTGACAACGACAAAACCAAGTTGCCTACGAACACTAGAATCAAGATATCACAGGTATAACGAACAACGAAGGAAATGACAATACTTGGTGCCAGCTTAATATCAAAGTGTCGTTTCTCGTGTTTCGGAGGAAACACCATCGCAGAGTAGTTGCATCAGTTTTTTTTTGGTTCGTAGCCCATCGACGACAATGACTACTTGACAATATCTTCAGATTCCAATTAAGAGCAAACATGTCGTTGGTCGTTTATCAACATCAGTGTTCAATAGTGGTCGCTTGTCCCATGGTCAATGGGTGTTTATTGAGTGTCCAGGAGGAACACCACATACAAGTCGAAAATAGTCATGAGTTCATTGTTTTCAGGTGTTGGCGAGGGGCCTGGCAAAGAAAAGGCTATAAAATCCTTTCTGCCTACTTAGTTTATCAATGAAGGCTTGGCTAGTCGTTCAAGAATTGTATGACGATTAATAATATATGTATATACTTCATAGGGTCTCCGATAGATATTTCAAGGTGTTACAAACGGAATGACAAACTTAGTAACCTGTGGTGGAGGGACAATTGTGATGGTATCAATTGAAAAAGAAAAATATCTATTAAAAATACTTAACATTCCATGATTTTATTTAGCATTAAAAATCATTTCAAGTTTTCCCTTATTAATTTATTTTATTCACGTCTTAGTTTCTAAGGGGAGATACCTAAAATGTATCTTAATGCTAAACTAGTGATGAAGTGTTAAATAATTTTAACAGATATTCATCTTTGTTATTTGATATCCATATCCTCATGACTCAATGACTCGCAAAAGTGCGACAATAAATTACAAATTATCAAAATATCTTCATCATTTGTAAATTAAAATTCATGTAGAAAGAACAAACGATCACGAAATAAAAAATAAAACTATATAGTTTATATTTTATACTGACGTGGATATGTTTCATGTTTTTCTTAGTCATTTTTTCATTTAAGTCATTGCCTCCATTTTTTGTGATTTAAATATTTCACACACATAAAAATGGTAATGGAAACTTTTACCACGTCCTACTCATATGTTTTTGTCTTTCAACACAAAAGGCAAGAGAGGAGCAACATATGCTGATGATATTGTTAATTAAATATCTGAAATTAAAATGTTTTGTTTGCATAAATTGAAAAATGGCATACAATAAAAACATCATTGAATGAAGCAAGAGAAAGAAAAAAACAGCAAACAGTTTTATTAACTACAGGACACTAACATCGGAGGATACTCTACAAAACAAACAAGAAACAATTGAAAAGAAACGAAATCAACAGGTACATGACAGTTAACCTCGGTGAATTTTTTCAGGTATGATATGTGATGAACTGCAATCAGGAAATTCACATGACTTTGGATCGCTGTGATAATGGATATATTTACATTAGGTTGGATGAGGACTAACAATTAAAAAATTAACATTAATTGTACTTCCTTGCCATGACAATGATATCGAAATTTAATGTTTATTTGATATATCTATGGACTAATGAGATCCTCCTTGTTCTGTCTGAGCTTAAGGACATAGTGTTACCGAGTGAACAAATACAAAATGGAGAAAAAATATTCAGTTTTACTTTCTAACAGTGGACATTATAATAGAGTGATCAAACCCGAGACCGAAAAACGGGTCAACCGGGTTTTTTTATCTAAGACCGACCGTCGGGTTTTTCGAAAACCGGGAAAAACGGGTTTTTATGTCGGTCTCAACCGGGTTTTTATAGTGCAAAAATTCAATTTTTCGGTGCTAATTTATTTATAATATGCCACACAAGCTTCTTAGAACTTATTTTATCACAGACCGCAAATTAACTAAACAAATTACGACATAGCAATACTGTGAGTCTAAAATGGCGAAGTTCGTCCTAGATTCCACATGCATTTCTTATGGGCAGAAAAAAATCGACACCGTTGACCATTTGCCGCTGCGGATGTCGTCCTGTATGGCTGGTCGACATCCGCAGAATATATGTGATTATTTTTAGAGGTGTTTTCAGGAGCTCTTAGCTCACTGACCATTTTACCCAAGGACGAAATATTTTGCAGATCATCATTAAATAATCCAGTATTCATTTCTGAGGATGACCCAAGCATTTTATATATTTTAGCTTATTTTATTCGCAGATTCAGATACCTTGTAGATATCAGAAATTATAGCTGTTTTTTTTAAAATGATTCCCTATTACAGCAAGATATAATTTATAATTTTTACGGTGTTAACACCTGTTCTAAAGTGATATTTGGGAATAATAGGTGCAGGATGAAAAGGAATGATGGGTTGAAATATATATATTATTTTAAAAAATCGCCAAATGATTTTTTTTGGCAATGGTCTAATTCAGACAAGACTGTCAATTTCGAATGATTTCAGTGAATGTGATTATGACATCAGACAACATTTTGTGGTATTACATTGCAGAAAAAAACGGGTTTTTGATCACTCTACATTCTATCGAAGAAAATGCAGAAGAAGATATAGAAAATTAAAATAATCTCTGATTAAAATAAATCTGATGTGTGTTCCATGCGGATACTCGAATTCAGTTGAAATCTGATATTTGAAAATGTTTTTATAGTAACTTTAAAACTTAAAAAAAAATGTCTCTATCCTCGGTAAAATGAAATCCTTTATAATTTATATAGCTGTGCTTGAAATTCTCTATGACTTGATATTTGACCATCAAATTAAAACTGATGTAGGGTCACCTATTTCTGACTAAATTCGCTACACAAAATTAATGATATCAATTAATGCAGCTAACAAAAGGTTTGCAAAATTGTAACAACCCCCAGCCACCGGGCCCTGCCATTGCATCCCCTAGTATGTATGTCGCTTGCCAGCATACACTGATTATGCCCTATTGTTTTATGTGCAGTAAAAATCAGGACAACAGTCAGTCAGTAACTTTTTCACTGAATATGCAAATCGTTGTTTTTTTTTAAATGTATTTTATATGAACTGATGCTGACAGTGTACAAGGTGTTGAAATGTGAACACCTTTGTTGGCAGAAATACATACAAATGCCACTTTACATATTTGAAATGGCAAATTAATACTACAATTTAAAAATGATAGAATTCAGAAGATATTCAGTTTTGGATAATAGGATGAGTTTTTTTTAATGTGGGCCAATCTGTTTGGATATAGTGTAAAAATGTAAATCGTTTTAAATTTCAGAGGGTATAAACATTTATCCCTCTAATTTCGTAGATACGTAAAGTAGAGTGATTTTCCAAAATTCGTACTTTTAAGGAATACAGTTGGAAAAGAGGAATACAAATTGTACCAACCAACCCGCTGAAGTTGAAACATGAAAGTCGGTGTATACATACATCTGACTGTGAATACGCTAAACAAAAAGAAATTTTTCGAAATTGGTGCTTTTAGACTAAAAATGGGGCGAATGGGGATAAAAGTGGTACCACCCAAATAAAGAGATCTTTCGATATTCGTACCATCCGGATCTAAATGGGATTAAATTTGGCAACAATAAAATGGTTGTAGAACTTTTCCTATCCTAATACGGTGCACTTCTATGAAATGTCGACAACGTCTAATCTGCTGATAATACTGTTGAATGTACTACGTGGTGGAGGGTATATAAGATTCGGCCAGGTCAAACTTAACGTCTTTTTACTTGTTATATATCGTCTAGTTTACCGCAAAATTAAGTTAAAATCGGACACCGACATAAAATCCAAGTAGAAAACAAAGCATATACCACAATATCACTTATTGAACTAACACTAAGGGGGTTTCCCATAAGAATGCAGAGCCTAGTGTTGGTGCATGGAAGCACTTTGTTTTATAAATAAATATATATATTTTAGTTTTTATATTTAAATATATATATTTTACTTTGAATGAAAATTTTCACATTTTTGAACAAAATATAATGAAAATAAAATAATTAATAAATATGTGCGACTCACGAAAAAATCGCGTGATTCACGCAGAAATTGGACTCACGCATATTCACGCACGAACATTTTTTCGTTCCTCACGTTCACGCGTGATTTACGCAATTTACGTGAGCCGCGCCCATCTCTAGTTGAAATTGAAAGTGGACGAAATCGGCTCAGATAATAATAATAATATTTTGAGTTTAAAATTTCTGTTCTATATGTACATGAAATTTGTTGCGTACATTTCTTATGTAGCGTGAAAGCACAAAAAAGTAAATAAAACATTTAGCGAGTGAAATGGAACAAAAACGGACAAAAGCAAGTAAGTACGTTTCAGTCGGGTTAACCGACTTATATATATCCTATCACTCTCAGAATCAAAATTCCAACCATTTGTGTGGGATTTGTAAAAACTCTTATATTATTTAGGGCCGAACTATTTATGCAAGAAATGGATTTCTGATACCGGTATAGTAGGAAGGTACTAGAAGGGGCATGTCAGAAGCATAAATATTTTACTTGTTTTATTGTGTTTATAAAAACATTTCCAACTATAAAATTGCAACTGATTTCGACTATCCGTATGGAAGATATTCCAATTTTATTTTCGTTTTGTGTAGGAGGTATCAGAAGAGGTGTGCCAATATCGCCCATATTCGAGGTGGGTATAACGATAATAAAATCATTGTCAAATATCAAATATTAGTGTATTACGATCATTCGTATATAAGTTACTAGCAGTACCCGCTGCTTCGCATGCGAAAACTCCAGTTATTTGTTAAGAGTTTTGATGGCGCTTCTACACGGTCAGAGGAATTTACGTACTAAATTTCACGAGTCTAGCTGTAGTACTAATGTTGGTGACATTTTTATCCCTTTTTGTCCCGCTCACCCCTTAAAAGTACAAAAATGCATTTATATTGCGCTTCCATTTGGTGAGAGGAATTTATATACCAAATTTTAAATAATTTATTTGGTACCATTTTTATCCCGATCACCCCTTATAAAAAAATTAGAAAAATCCATTTTGATTGCGCTTTTACATGGTCAGAATTTACACACCGAATTTCACGATTCTAGCTGTAATACTTAAGTTGGTACCATTTTTGTTCCGCTCACCCCTTAAAAGTACCAATTTCGAAAAATCCATTTATGTTGCAAGTCTACGTTGTCAGAGGAATTTACACACCAAATTTCACTATAACTGCAATATTTTAGTTGGTACCATTTTTATCCCTTTTTGCCCCGCGCACTACCTAAAATGTACAAATTTCGAAAAATTAAAATTTAATACCCTTCTGTATGATCAGAGGAATTTACATAGCAAATTTCACGATTCTAGCTGTAATACTTTAGTTGGTAACATTTTTATCCCTTTTTGTCCCGCTCACCCCTTAAAAGTACAAAAATGCATTTATATTGCGCTTCTATTTTGTGAGAAGTTTATATACCAAATTTCACGATTTTATTTGGTACCATTTTTATCCCTTTTTGTCCAGCGCACTCCATAAAATCTACAAATTTTGAAAAATTCAATTTTACTTCGCTTCTATACGGTCAGAGGAATTTACATACTAAATTTCACGATTCTATCTGCAATACTTTAGTTGGTACCATTTTTATCCTTTTTGTCCCTTTCCTCCCTTAAAAGTAGAAATTTCGAAAAATCCCTATTTTAAGCTCGTCTGCATGGTCATTTCAAGGAACACACCGAATTTCATGTTTTTAGCTACTGCCGTTTAGTCAGGACGAAGGTTCGATGTTTATCCCTTTATGTCCCATTTTACCTCCTAAAAGTACGAATTTCGTAAAACCCTTTCTTAGTCGACGTTTACATCATATTTGGGAACTACCCTGAAAATTGCATGACCCTGGCTTCAGCCGTTTGGTCTGGGGGCTGGTCAATGATAAGTCAGTCAGTAACGCAACTTTTTTTTATATATGTACTAACTGAACCCCCGCCCGCGTCGCCAGGCAAAAAAACAAACGGTAATAAAAATCATATTGTTTTTTTCTTGTGATCGGTATTATATGTACCACTTATAATCAAGGTATTTCCCTGAGATACAAAAGAAATGGATATGTTCCATGGAAAATATTGAAGTACGGCGAATAAAGGAAGAAATGTCAAAAATCGAATTGATTTTAGGTTGAGTGTGATTCTCCTCATTTCCATTACCAAAACAAAAAACTTCCTACGTAAGAAGAACTTGCTTAATCGAATAGCTGGAATTCGAATGTACTACATTCAAAACACATAGCAAGTCAATCAAACAACACAAAAACTAAAAAATTAATATAATTTCCGTTTTCTTGACTTAAGTCGGCTTTTGGCGATATTTCTTTTTTTTTAATCTTTCTTTGCTATTATGTTAAGAAACTCCAAAGAAAATTAGTAATTTTACAAAATTCAAATCAAATATTCTCCATCTTTCAAATACCGCCCATTTGTATAACAATATAGGAATCTCGGTGTCGAATATACTCTAAAACAGGTTTTAAATTCGTATTGGAAGGGTCACGGATACTTTCCGCCCATCTCGGAGTCGGATATACTCTAAAACCGGTTTTAATTTCATATGGGAAGGGCCACGCCCATTTTCCGCCCATATTTGCACAACTATGTACTCTGGATCTATTCAGACAATTTTTCAGCACTCTAGGTTTTATAGAACTGATAATATTCAATAATAGGTTTTAACTTCGTATGTGAAGTACCACGCCCACTATCCCACTACCGCCCATTTTTGGTACAACTACGAAGGTTTATGCTAGACGCACTCACAAAAAATTCAGTATTGTAGCTGTTATAAAACTGAATATATTCAATAATATGTTTAAAGTTTGTATGTGATGTAGCACGCCCACTTTTACAATACCGCCCATTTTTGGCACTCTACGCACATTGATGATAGATGCACTTACACAAAATTTTACCACTATAGCTGTCATATAACTAACAATATTCAATAATAGGTTTTAACTTCGTATGGGAGGTACCACGCCCACTTTTCCTATACCGCAAATTTTTGACACAACTACCCTATTGATGCTAGACGCACTCACACAAAATTTCAGTATTGTATCTGTCATAGAACTGAATATATTCGAAAATGGGTTATAACTTTGTATGGGAGGTGCCACACACACTTTTCCAATACTGCCCATTTGTGGCACAACTACGAACATTTATGACAGATGCACTTACACAAAATTTCAGCACTATAGGTGTCATATAACTAACAATATTCAGTAATAGGTTTTAACTGCGTATGGGAGGTACCACACCCACTTTTCCAATACCGCAAATTTTTGGCACAACTACCCTTATTGATGTTAGACGCACTCACACAAAATTTCAGTATTGTATCTGTCATAGAACTGGATATATTAGAAAATGGGTTATAACTTCGTATGGGAGGTGGCACACGCACTTTTCCAATACCGCCCACTTTTGGCACAACTACGCACATTGATGCTAGATGCACTTACACAAAATTTCAGCACTATAACTGTCATATAACTGACAATATTCAGTAATAGGTTTTAACTTCGTATGGGAGGTGCCACGCCCATTTGTCGAATCCCGCCCATTTTTGGCACAACTACGCACATTGATGCTAGATGCACTTACATAAAATTTCAGCACTCTAGGTGTCATGGAACTGACAATATTCAATAATAGGTTTTAACTTTGTGTGGGAGGTGCCATGCCCACTTTTCCAATACCGCCCATTTTTGGCACAACTGTGCAGACTAACAATTAGTGAACTTTCACAAAAAGTCAAGGCTCTAGCTCCAACAGTACTCCAAATATGCTAATTTATAAAAAACTACTAAAACCCCAATTTGTGTGGGAGGTGCCACGCCCACTGAAAATATCAAAAAATTATATAGCCTATTTTCACCACCGGTTCAGCATGAACATACTGTGAAAATTTCAAGAAGAGCGGTGCAGTAGTTTAGGCTGCTATAAAGAACAAACAAACAAACAAACACAGATTCATTTTTATATATATAGATATAGATAAGAGCTTTAATTTTACGTGGGTTAGGGTAATTTGTGTGGGAGGTACTAGAAGGGGCGTGGAAAGCCCTGCCATGTTTTCTACACTTAAGTGATTAAACTTTAATAAATACCAAAATGTAGCTGATTGCGAATATCTGTTTGAAAATTATATGGAGTATAATTTAACATTGACAGGTGGGGAGGTATCTAAAGAGGCGTGGAAATTTCACCCATCATCTTCGAACTTAAACTGCGGGAAAGGAATTCATATTGGACCCATGGTTTCTTGGGGAAATATTTTTAGAATTATCCATGGATTATATTTTTGCCAGACGCTTTGTGCAAAAAAAAATCGACCTGTACTAGTGTCCATTTCACTGTGGACGCGCCGGCCGAACGCCTTTTATTTGTTTAATATTGACTGTTGAAATCATGCTAGCATCTAAACGAAAGGAGCTAGGAGGTCAAAATTTTTCTTAAATGCATCTTATAGTCGTAGATCGGTTGGGATTGCAACTGGGCGAAGTCGATCCAAAGGGAATTTTTCCTCACAAGGACTAAAAATACCCCCAAATATTTAGAGTATTTCAGCATGTTTTTTTCAATATGTCTGCTTATATTTACTTGATATTGTGTATACGCATTCCAGTTATAGCAGAAACCAACACCATAAACTGATTCTTATTCGTAGGATGTGAAATGGCGCAAAAATGAATAAAAATGTTTTTTTTTCGGCCGAATCCCCAAATAATTATTTGTTATCCCCTAAATGCCCAAACAAGGGTTTCTCATTTCCAAAAAATCCCTAACAAATATTTTAACTCGTGTGTATGAAGTATTTTAAATTCCAATGTATTTGTACTAAAATTCATTTTGAACACATTACATTGCATGTATGTAAAAATACGCTAAAAATACCAAAATGTAGGTATATTTTATTTACTTTTTCATAATATTATTAAGTATTATTAAATAATGAATTGTAATTTTGAAATGTTGCTAACAGTTATTATATCAAATATTTCTGATTCTAAATCGTCCATCTTATCTCCATCATCTTTTTTATACCCTCACTCCACAGAGTAGGAGGGTTTATATCATTTGGGACAGAAACAAGTGTAACGCTTTGAAGGACTCAAGACCGTAAGTATGTTTAGACCAAATCCGTTTCACAACATTTTAAGATGTTTGAGCCATGTCCGTCCGTCTGGCTGACTGATGTACACAATAACTCTCGAGAGGAATTTAGGAATCAATTCAAACTTTGTAATTGGTAATATTTTTCCCAAGCTTAGTTTAAGTTGCCACGCCCCTTCTTGTACCTCCCACACAATTGTCTCTATCCTAGGTAAAATTAATTCCTTTATAACTTTTATACCGGTGCCTGTAATTCATTATGACCTCATATTTGATCATGTTTTTTACAATTATTTACGAATGTGGAAGCTGGTCCAATTGCTCCAAACGTCCAGTGCCTACCACACATATAATTAGGTACTAAGTAAAATTTAAGTCCTTCCATATACATGTTCTCTGAGAGTGAGGGTATATATAAGTCGGTGAAACTGACTGAAACTTACTTACTCGTTTGAACGTCTTTTGAATGAACCAACCAGCTCACAACACATATATTTATGCCAAGGCAGAAATATTCTCAAATTCAAATGGTATTTTTCCAATTTCAATTGGAATTTTCTCAATTTGAAATGTGAATTTTCATTCTCATTTGGAATTTACTTAATTTGCAATGAAAATTCTTAATTTTAATGGGAATATTGTCAATATGAAATGGAAAGTTTCAATTTAAAATGGGAATTTCTTAATATGAAATGGAAATTCTTATTTTCAATTGGAATTTTCTCAGTTTAAAATGGAAAATTTTAATTTTAAATTTAATTCTTTCAATTGGAAATTGTGTAGTTCAGTAGACTAATGTTTTCACTCAGTCGACATTAAAGGTTTTCGAAAGTAAACATCAGTCGATCCTTGAACTTTACCGCACACACAACAAGATGACGATGCTTTCAAACTACTTTAAAAGTATCGCGGCTTCTGGAATTTTTTTATTTAAAGATTGTTTATTTTTATTTCCCAAAAATTAATAGAAATTACTATCTTCTTCCTGAAACTGTGGTTCATTGCAGAAATTCAAAGTATATATTATCTAAGTTGCTTCCATGAGTTTACGGAACACCTAAATCATTTTGTTCGTCATTTTTAGGACTTCGATTACAAATTTTAAAATTCTCAATATTAGTATTAAAAAGTTTCCAAATCATCTTTTCAATAAATCCTAGAAATATGTTAAGAAATCCCCATGAAAATATGAGACAGGGTCATTATTGTTATTGTCAATTTAACTATCGTAAAACCCCTGACGTCTATATCTGACAAGTCTGTGTCATTAATTAACATTAATATTTGTATAGTATTGTCAAATTGTGGTATTTTATTGCAAGAATATTAATTTTATACAAGCAGTACACGCTGCTTCGCACGCGAAAAAGCCAGGTATTTGTTATTAGTTTTATCCGTCTCTGTTTTAGGACAGTATTTATTTGATTTTCTTTTCTAAAATAGTAAATTCGAAATATAGCACTCTTATACAGTCAAAGGAATGCGCTTGCACTTTTTTTAGCTGAACTACTCCCTTCGCATATATATATTTTTTATCATTTTCTACCCAGTTTTTAACAAAAAATTAAAACCGAAGAGCCTTTTATTGGAAAAAAATCCATTTTGATGGTGCTTCATGATTCTAGCTGTAATCCTAAAGTTGGTACCATTTTTATCCCTTTTGGTCCCGCTCTCCCCTTAAGAGTACACATTTCGAAAAATCCATTTATGTTGCAAGTCTACGTTGTCAGAGGAATTACGCACCAAATTTCACAACTATAGCAGCAATATTTTAGTTGGTAATATTTTTATCCATTTTTGTCCCGCTCACACCTTTTAGGTATACATTTCGAAAAAAACCATTATGATTTGCGCTTCTACCTTGTCAGAGGAATTTACACACCAAATTTGACGACTATAACTGCAATACTTAAATTAGTACCATTATTATTCCTGTTTGTCCCTCGTAACCCTTAAAAGTACAAAATGCATTTATATTCCGCTCAATTTCACGACTATAACTGCAATACTTCAGTTGGTACCATTTTTATCTCTTTTTGTCCCGCTCACCTTTTATAAGTACAAATTTCAAAAAATCCAATTTTACTGCGCTTCCACATGGTCAGAAGAACGTACATATCAAATTTCAAGATTCTTGCTGTAATACTTTAGTTGGTACCATTTTTATCCCTTTTTGTCCCGCGCAACCGTTAAAAGTACAAAATTCATTTATATTCCGCTTCTATGTGGTGAGAGGAATTTACACACCAAATTTCGCGACTATATCTGCAATAATTAAATTAGTACCATTTTCATCCCTTGCTGTCCCTCGCAACCCTTAAAATTACAAATTTTGAAAAATTCAATTTTATCGCGCTTCTACAGTCAGAGGAATTTACATACCAAATTTCACGATTCTAGCTAAAATACTTTAGTTGATACCATTTTTATCCCTTTTTGTCCCGCTCACCCCTTAACAGTACAAATTTCGAAAAATCCATTTATATTGCAAGTCTACGTTGTCAGAGAAATGTAAATACCGATTTTCATGATTCTACCTACCTGATTAAATTGGTACCAATTTTATCCCTTTTTGTCTCTTTCCTCCCTTAAAAGTACAAATTTCGAAAAATCCCTATTTGTAGCTCGTCGGCATGGCCATTGCATCAACACACCGAATTTCATTTTTCTAGCTACTGCCGTTTAGTCAGGACGAAGGTTTGATGTTCATCCCTTTTTGTCCCATTTTATCCCCTAAAAGTACGAATTTCGTAAAACCCTTTCTTAGTCGACGTCTACGTCATATTTGGGAACTACCCTCAAAAAATTGCATGACCATGGCTTCAGCCGTTTGGTCTGGGGGCTGGTCAATGATAAGTCAGTCAGTCAGTATCGCAACTCTTTTTTATATAGATTTCGTTTGCCCACTGCAACTTTATTAATATCCTATGTAATTTTGTATATACTGAGCCTTTATCACTCAAAATATAGTCGAAATATTAGGTTTTCTAAAATTAGTTTTTTAGGTTTTCTAAAATTCTACCCTATGTATGTGATCAATACGTCGTTCCATATACACCATCATTTTGACTTTATTTCATTGCATTTCGCATTCGTCTTTAATCGAGAATGTATAGCCGACATAGCGGAGGGGGCAACAATACATTTTTATTTTTTCACAATTCACATTCATAACTGGCAACTCCGAAAACTTTGAACGGATGACCACAGTGTGGAAGCAACAAGTACTGCAACATCAATTTTTTATTTATTATTCATCGATGTCACCACGAATTGTATTCAATTCATGTAAAAATATGTACGAACACACATGGGCGATGTACGGACGTTGTGCTGTGGACATTGGGGCTCTCTCTCATCACCATTGCCGTTGTCCTGCAAGACCGTTTGACTCACTCAATGGAATACCAGCAGAAGGATTGATTTAAAAACCAATTAATGTTGAATGTATTTCAATTTTTTTCGGGAATTTTAGCACCGACAATTGTTTTATTCTGCATTGGATGGTTGGTTGGTGAACAATTACATGTCCAAAGGGAACGGGTAAGGAACGCGGTTTTGGAGCCTCTGACGTTGATTAGCGGCTGCTGAAATCGCAATGAAAGCCACGTCAGACGTAAGGGAAAGAGTTCAACACAAATCTGTTTGATAATTGAGTGCCAAAATATTTATGAAAGGAGAATGAACTACTTTTGTTCTATAAATTGGTGTTTTAATTGAATTGTATTGTTTTGAAGGAAACTAAATTTAGTTTGTAACTTTACCAAACTTTACAAAAATTATCATTGCTTTCATTGTTTTTTTTTTTTGTATAATTGAGATTCGCCACTATACGATTATCATCACTGAATATTTATTTTCTTCATTCTACAAGAAACTGGTTTTGTGACAATAATTGAGGCGTCACCTTGGGTAAAATTTTCTTTTATATTTTCTTATATGTGTGAAGTGACTTGACAAATTTAATTTTTCCCTGCAATCACAATAACTGTCGTCTTCATTGCCTTAACGTGCACATGTTCATATCATTACACTAGTCAACAACTTTTTGTTTTGTAATCATAATCGGGTATGTTCTGCCACTCACTTGTAGCGTCAAAGTGAAAATTCACACGACAGAGGTGTTCTGAAAGTCGATCTCACGCCATTTCAAGTGACCACTTCTCAAATGTTTAATGCAGTGAGAGCGGTGTGATTATTTTTTTGGACGTACATAACATTGGTTATCGGATTTTGTTCAAGTTTTTAGTTCATGTTATATTTACTCATTGACTTATGGGTCAATGCTTTCAAATACAACTGTACCACAAATTTTCATTATTACCGCCTAAAATCGCCCACGTAAAAAAACTGGGTTTAGTAATTAAAACTAGGTATATAACCAGGGAGTGGTGTAGGGTATAATATAGTCTGCAACGTCCGACTTTAGTCTTTCGTTGTTTGTTTTACTATTCCCCACTTTATTAATATCGTGGTGTGATTGTAAGAAGTGAAATAAAATCACAGTGAGTGTCAGAAGACCATTTTGGAATTCTAATATGGAATATAAAATATGTTATATTTTATATTCCATGATGGAATCTTCACCATTGGTCTTCATAGTGGGTGCATCTATTAGGGTGTGATTTTGAACAATTTTTCGTAATTTGCAATCGACTTTAGCAAATTTAAATAAGCACGGGAAATCCTTTGAAAACTGTCTTGGTTTTTTCTGGCGTCAAAAAAGTGCAGCCGGAAATTGTTTTGAAGTTCAGAAAATTTTCGAAATTTTAATATATAAATAATGTTTATTCATTTTACTTGTTGAAGAACTGGCTCTGATCATTCATTGGATCCTGATAATTGGACGTGATCAGTTCAAAAATCAATACAAAATATATAAGTAGAACATAATTATGTTTTTGATACTGCATAATATCTTGATTTTGTTTAAAGATTGGAAAAGTCACAAGAGTCATTCCCTATCAAGCGCTACGATTTTTGACTTCGATAGCTGCGATTGTTTTTAAAGTTTGTGTATGTATTCTTCTCATAAAAATATTGTATACATTTTTTTGGAAAAAAATTGGAAATTATTTTTCACGAGTTATGACCAATTTAACAGTGAAACAAGTAAGTAATCTTCAGTCGGCTAAACCGACTTATAAAGGGTGATTTTTTAAGAGCTTGATAACTTTTTTTTTAAAAAAAACGCATAAAATTTGCAAAATCTCATCGGTTCTTTATTTGAAACGTTAGATTGGTCCATGACATTTACTTTTTGAAGATAATTTCATTTAAATGTTGACCGCGGCTGCGTCTTAGGTGGTCCATTCGGAAAGTCCAATTTTGGGCAACTTTTTCGAGCATTTCGGCCGGAATAGCCCGAATTTCTTCGGAAATGTTGTCTTCCAAAGCTGGAATAGTTGCTGGCTTATTTCTGTAGACTTTAGACTTGACGTAGCCCCACAAAAAATAGTCTAAAGGCGTCAAATCGCATGATCTTGGTGGCCAACTTACCGGTCCATTTCTTGAGATGAATTGTTCTCCGAAGTTTTCCCTCAAAATGGCCATAGAATCGCGAGCTGTGTGGCATGTAGCGCCATCTTGTTGAAACCACATGTCAACCAAGTTCAGTTCTTCCATTTTGGGCAAAAAAAAGTTGGATATCATCTCACGGTAGCGCTCACCATTCACAGTTACGTTACGATTCGCATCATCTTTGAAGAAGTACGGTCCAATGATGCCACCAGCCCATAAACCGCACCAAACTGTGACTTTTTCTGGATGCATTGGTAGCTCTTGCAATGCTTCTGGCTGATATTCACTCCAAAATCGACAATTCTGCCTATTTACGTACCCATTGAGCCAAAAATGAGCTTCGTCGCTGAACACAATTTCTTTCTTTCTGAACTTTCTTAACAGAGCACGCATTTTGATAATAAAATTCAATGATTTGCAAGCGTTGCTCGTTAGTAAGTCTATTCATGATGAAATGTCAAAGCATACTGAGCATCTTTCTCTTTGACACCATGTCTGAAATCCCACGTGATCTGTCAAATACTAATGCATGAAAATCCTAACCTCAAAAAAATCACTCTTTATATACCCTCACTCTCAGAGAACATATATACGGAAGTTATATGAAATTAAATTTAACGTAGGGCAGGATAATTTGTTTGGAAGGTACATTTATAAAACAATTGTAAAAACATGATCAAATATAAAGTGATAGTGGATCCCATGCACCAGTATAGAAGCTATGAAGGATTTAATATTACCTAGGATTCAGGCAATTGTGTGGGAGGTATAAAAATGGGCGTAGCTAAAGCGTAAATATTTTTTAGGTTTAAGGTGATTATAGAAACATTTTTAAATATCAAATTGCAAATGATTTTGACTACCCGTATGTATGTTAAGTCGGTATTGTAAAGTTTATGCCACTTTGTGTGGGATTTACCAGATGGGGTGTGGCAATATCGACCATATTCCATGCGAATGTAACCACTAAAAAGCGTTGCTAAGTATCAAATTTCACAGTATTCCGATCGTCAGCGTAGAAGTTATAACAGCTTTAATTTTACGTTATTTTGCGTGATTTCTGTGGGAGGTACAGGAAGGGGCGTGGCAGTGTGAAAGTTATATGGGTTTTACTTTAACATAAGAATATGGCCTTTTGTGTGGGCGGTACAATAAAGGGCGTGACAATTTCGCCCATCTTCGAACTTAAACTAAGTTTGGCAAAAACATTACCATGTGCAAAGTTTGAATAGATTCCTTAACTCCTTTCGAGAGTTATCGTGTACTCCAGCCAGCCAGACGGACATGGCTCAAACACCTTAAAAAGTCGTGAAACGGATTTGGTCCAAATATATTTGGGGTCTTACGTCACTACTTCAATGCGTTACACTTTTTTCTGTCCCAAATGATATATACCCTCCTACTCTGTAGAGTGAGGGTATAAAAATACTACTTTTTTCAAAAGGTGTGTTAATTCAATAGCCTGTAACTCCTGAAATACTTTACCGATTTTAATATTTTATACCTTGTTTTGAAGGTAATTTCAATTACTTTTGAAATATTGATGTGGTGATTTTCTAAAGATTTTGTAATTTGAATTCTTTTATTTTGATTTTCAAATTAATTACACCAATACATAACCTATTTTTTCTTGGATTTTTTTTTGTTTTTATACGTTGGTTTATGAACTAATGAAAAAAATATAATTTTGATTTTGTAAAAAAAAACGAAAAAAAATCGTAAAAATAGAAGCCATCATTTCACCACTTTCAAACTCACACAGTCGCTTAAAAATAGACTGTGCTTATGTCTATCAAGTTTAAAATTTCAACAAAATGGATTAGTGTAATCATTTCGAAGATCAAAATAAAAGAATTAAAATTGCAAAAACCTTACAAAATCTGATATAAAACACGACATCAATATTTTAAAAGTAATTGAAATTACTTTGAAAACAAGGTATAACACATTAAAATCAGAAGTTACAGGCGATTAAATGAACACACCTTTTTGGAAAAGTTATGTGTTTTATACCCTCCACCACCTTTTAACACCATTAAATATAAACGGAAAGCACGCTAGCACCTAAACGAATCGAGCTAGGACGTCCAGATTTGACATACATGTGTCTTATAGTTGTAGATCAGTGGGGATGGAAAGTGGGCTAAATCGGTCCAGAGGAAAAAAATCCCTCACAAGGACTGAAAATACCCTTAATATTTCGAGTATTTAAGCATGGTTTTGGAATATACAAAAACATACACCATAAAGTGATACTTATTTGTAGGGGGCGAATGGGGCAAACGACAGCAGAAATTCGATGTATGCATTCCTCTGATTGCGTAGACACGTAAATTCATTCCTTTAGGGGGCAGAATGGAAAAACCATAAAAATTTTACCAACCAAACGGCGACAGCTAGAGTCATGAAATTCGGAGTATACATTCCTCTGACTTCATATACACGAAAACACGAAGACATATAAAATAAATAAATTTTCGAAATTCGTATTTTTAAAGGGATAAAATGGGGAAAAGGGATTAAAAATGGCACCAAGCAAATAACCGGAGCTAGAATCATGTAATTCGTTATAAAGAGTGATTTTTTTGAGGTTAGGATTTTCATGCATTAGTATTTGACAGATCACGTGGGATTTCAGACATGGTGTCAAAGAGAAAGATGCTCAGTATGCTTTGACATTTCATCATGAATCGTCTTACAAACGAACAACGCTTGCAAATTATTGAATTTTATTATCAAAATGCGTGCTCTGTTAAGAAAGTTCATTGCGCGCTTCCATTTTATGGTCAGTTTAATCGACCCACTGAAGCGGCTATTCGGGCTATTGTGTCTAAATTTCGCACCAAATTTACATTGTTGGACATTAAACCACCAACACGCTTACGTAGAGTGCGAACTGAAGAAAATATCGCAGCTGTATCGGCCAGTGTTAATGATGACCACCAATTTTCGATTCGTCGCCGTTCGCACCAATTGGGTCTCTGTTACTCAAAAACGTGGAAATGCCAAAATTGGACTAAGCGGATGGACCACCTAAGACGCAGCCGCGGTCAACATTTAAATGAAATTATCTTCAAAAAGTAAATGTCATGGACCAATCTAACGTTTCAAATAAAGAACCGATGAGATTTTGCAAATTTTATGCGTTTTTTTTTAAAAAAAAGTTATCAAGCTCTTAAAAAATCACCCTTTATAAATAACTCTGACTGCATAGACTCAAACAAATAACAGAATGTTTCCAAATTCACACTTTTTGACTTTTGTGGCAAAAATGGGTAGAATCATGAAGTTAGTTTATCTTGTATTGTGTACGTGGAAGACAATGCATTATCAAAATGTACACTTTTGGAATTAAAATAGAATGTAAATACAACCAACCAAATGATTTAGCTGAAAATGTTTCCATTATCCCCCAATATTTATTGTATTTAAGCTGTTTTTAAGATTTGAAGTAAATTCAAAAAATAAATATAAGGCAGTTATTTTTTGAATTTACTTCAAGTATTATTTCGATATATATAGCATAAACATATTAGTAGCCTTTCCTCATAAGCATAGATTAAAATAATTAAAAAAATTATATTTAGTTATTTTTTTTTTCAAATATTTTTAATTTATTCAATATTTTGTTATTTTGTTTTGGCTACATTAAATATTTCCCTGTAATATTACTGCTCTTCTACGAAAATCTGCAGCCTCTGTGGATTGCAAGCCATGGTGGAGGATATATATATATATATTATACAGTTCGGCCCGACCGAACTTAACTCCGTTTTTACTTATTTCACTGTTAAATTGGTCATAAATCATGAAAGAATTTTTCAATTTTGTTCCCAAAAATACGTATACAATATTTTTATGAGAAGAATACAAACAATTCAAAACAATCGCAGCTATTAAGGTCAAAAACCGTACCGCTTGACATGGAATGACTCATATATACTTTATAGTGTCTTAGGTCAATATTTCAAGGTGTTACAAACGGAATGACGGAAGTTAGTATACCCCCATCATGTGGTGGTGGGTATAATTAAGGTAAAATCATATGCGGAATACGAAAAATGTTGGTGTTCTTTCCTATTTTCGAATTTTTCTTAATTTTTTTTTAAATACATTTTGTTGGCCAGTGTTTTGTGCAGCACTTATCAACGTGTATAACTTTGGCTGTTCAGCTGTTGGTGGTAACCAACATGGATGCAGTGGCATTTGGCCACATATCTCCCCACCATAGCCATCATTAGCCTCAACATGTACAACTGACCATAATCCAAGTTTAAGTGACAGCCATTAAGATACCTTCACACATTATGGCACATACGATTAGCTGGCTCGAAATATGGCAGCCACTTAAATTGCCGAGGACTTTAAAGATGACTAAATAAAGTATAGAAGAGGCGGTTGTTGAACGAAGTAAATGTTCCATTGCAAAATATATTTAGGACACTTGATTTCTTACGAAAAGTATCAGTTTGACATTATCTCTTACAAATTTTGTAACAGTGTTATTCGTTGCACGGAAAGAATCAAATTAATATCATGAACATATTTAGAATATTTGAATTGTGAAAATATTTTCTATCCACCTCTTTTTTTTTTTGATAGTATAGGGTCAGCCAAATAACTTTTTTTTGAAAATGCTATAAAAAAACTACTGAATATTTTCTCAAATTTCTTTTTTTATTTGATAGTACAATCCTTCCGGTTAATAATGGAAAATAATTTCTTTCAAATGCCTGCTGAGGGCACCCCACAAATAATAGTCCAACGGTTGAATAGTTGAAAAAAAACGTTAGATGGCAGGACCCTGTATTTATTGAATTTTCTTTTGGTGGCTATAGATAAATCGAAAATAGTATTTTTGAAACATCCTATAGATGCGCTCATACGCTCACTCATAAGAATGTCCTTGTCGAATTATACTATTTTAGCTGAAATCCCTTCGTATGTAAAGGGTGATTTTTTAGCTATTATCTTTTTGGCAACACTGGTTTAAACAGCTGACGCACGTTTCGTGTTTTGTTTCACTGTCAAACATCTTCAGTTTGGTCTATAATTAATCCATGAATCGTCTTTCAAACGAATAACGCTTGCAAATTATTCAATTTTATTATAAAAATGCGTGCTCTGTTAGGAAAGTTCATCGCGCGCTTCCATTTTATGGTCAGTTTAATCGACCCACTGAAGCGGCTATTCGGGCTATTGTGACTAAATTTCGCACCAAATTTACATTGTTGGACATTAAACCACCAACACGCTTACGTAGAGTGCGAACTGAAGAAAATATCGCAGCTGTATCGGCCAGTGTTAATGATGACCCTCAATTATCGATTCGTCGCCGTTCGCAGTAATTCGGCCTCTGTTATTCAAAAACGTGGAAATGCCAAAATTGGACTAAGCGGATGGACCATTTGAGGTGCAGTCAAGATCAACATTTGCATGAAGTAATCTTCAAACATTAAATTATATGGACCGTACTATCGATTCAAATAAAGATTTCATGCACTTTTCTGAATTTTATGTGTTTTTTTGAAAAACTTTCCTTTAGCTTTTAAAAAATCACACTTTATAATTTTTATCATCTTCCACCCGGTGTCGAACAAAAAATACAACCGCAGAGCCTTTTATATCCCCGATCTCATGTTTCTAGATGTAACCGGCCATTTTATAACTTTTTGCACCTCCTTTTCAAAAGTACACATTTTGAAAAATCACTATAGGTAAAATGTCTTCTCGCTTCTCCCCTAAAAGCATGTACTTTATTTGGTACCACGTTTATCCCCTTTCGTAACGCATCCTTCTTGTAAGATCACATTTTGAAATATCCTTTAATATCCGCGTTTACGTAATTAAATGGCTGTACACCATTTTGATCTCTTTGCATCTCCCATGCACCTCTCAACAGTATAAATTTTGAAAAATCCAATTTTACCGCACTTTTACGTGGTTAGAGGAATTTACATACCAAATTTCACGATTCTATTTGTAATACTTCACTGGTACCTTTTTTATCCCCTTTTGTCCCGCTCGCCCCTTAAAAGGACAAATTTCGAAAAATATATTTATGATCCAAGTCTAGGTTGTCAGAGAAGGATGGAAAGAAGCAACAAAAAATATGTTATGTTCCAAGTCTAGGTTGTCAGAGAAGGATGGAAAGAAGCAACAAGGGATACAAATTGTACCAATTTATGTATAGCTGCATTACATTAATCGGTACCATTTTGATCCCTTCCTCCTTTACAAGTAAAAAAATCGAAAAAAAAACCTTTTTGTACCTCGTCTGCATTGGAAGTGCAAGGCACACACCGAACTTCACGTTTCTAGCTGCTACCGTTTAGCCAGGACGAAGGTTCGATATTTATTCTGTTTTGTACCATTTTACCCCCTAAAAGTACGAATTTCGTAAAACCCTTTCTTAGTTGACCTCTACGTCATATTTACATTTCATGACCCTGGCTTCAGCCGTTTGGTCTTGGCGCTGGTCAATGTTAAGTCAGTCAGTCAGTAACGCAACTCTTTTTATACCCTCCACCTCCAGGATGGGGGTATACTAACTTTGTCATTCCGTTTGTAACACCTTGAAATATCGACCTGAGACCCTATAAAGTATATATATTCTTGATCGTCATAAAATTCTAAGACGATCTAGCCATGTCCGTCCGTCCGTCTGTCCGTCTGTCCGCCTGTCCGTCTGTCCGTCTGTTGAAAGCACGCTAGCATCTAAGCGAAAGGAGCTAGAACGTTCAAATTTTCCATAAATGCGTCTTATAGACGTAGATTGGTTGGGATTGAAATGGGGCGAAATCGGCCCAAAGGGAAAATTTTTTCCCACACAAGGACTAAAAATACCCATAATAATCCCTAATATTTTAGCGTATTTAAGCATGTTTTTGAATATGTCTGTTTATATTTGCAGCAAAAAAGTGCACCATAAAGTGATTCTTATTTGTAGGAGGTGAAATGGGGCAAAAAAGGGATAAAAATGATACATATTAAACGACAACAGCTAGAAACACGAAATTCGGTGTGTACATTCCTCTAATTGAGTAGATACATAATATAAAATTATTTTTTCCAAATTCGTACTTTTAAGGGGTAAAATGGGAATAGAGGGATAAAAATGGTACCAACCAAACGGTTGTACCTAGAATAATGAAATTCGGTGTATACATTCCTCTGATTGCATAGACAAGTAAAACACACGAATTTTTCAAAATTCGTACTTTTTGGGGTTAAAATGAAAAAAAGGGGATGAAAATAGTACCAATCAAATCACCGCAGCTAGAGTCATGAAATTCGGAGTATACATTCCTCTGACTGTGTAGACACGGAAAATAAACTGATTTTTCGAAATTCGTACTTTTTGGGGTCAAAATAGAAAAAGGGGATAAAAATAGTACCAACAAAATGGCCGCAGCTAGAGTCATGAAATTCGTAGTATACATTCCTTTGACAACGTAGACATGAAAAATAAAAGTTTTTTTTCCAAATTAGTACTTTCAAGGGATACAATGGGGTACGGAGGGATAAAAATGGTACCAACCAAACGGCTGCATAGACAAGTAAAACACACGGATTTTTCAAAAATTCGTACTTTTTGGGGTTAAAATGAAAAAGGGGATAAAAATAGTACCAATCAAATCACCGCAGCTAGAGTCATGAAATTCGGAGTATACATTCCTCTGACTGTGTAGACACGGAAAATAAACAGATTTTTCGCAATTCGTACTTTTTGGAGTTAAAATGGAAAAAGGAGATACAAATAGTACCAACCAAATGGCCGCAGCTAGATTCATGCAATTCGGAGTATGCATTCGAAATTCGTACTTTCAAGGGATACAATGGTACAAAGGATAAAAATAGTGCAACTAAACGACTACAGCTTGAATGATGAAATTCGAATTGCGTAGAAACGGTCAAGGGGGTAAAAATGGTATCAACCAAATGGGCGCAGCTGAATCATGGAATTCGCTGTATACATTCCTCTGACTGCATAGACACGCAAATAAAAAGTTGTTTTCCAAATTCTTTACGGCAAAAATTGGTTGAATCATGAGTTAGGTTATTTTTGCACTATGTACTTCTGGTATGGATTTTCAAAATTTGTACTTTGAAATTAAAATAGAAGGAAATACAACCAACTGTAGCACCCACTATCTACCAATATTTATGGTATTTAAGCTTTTTGAAAATATAAATATAAGAATATTTGTTTTGATTTAAAATAAATAATGGTTTGAAATAATTAATATATTACATTTATTTATAAAATTATTTTTTCAATATTTGTATTTATTTTGGTTTGGCTATATTAAATTTATATTTTCCTGTAATATTACTGCACTTCTACGAAAACCGACAACCTCTGTCGGTGGTGGAGGGTATATAAAGTTCGGCCCGGCCGAACTTAACTCCGTTTTTACTTGTTATATATACCAGATTCCATTTGAACGGACGGCCATTCGTCTATGAAGTCCGAAAAAATCCATAGGTAAATGTTAGATATTTAACTAATCCACAATTGTATAAAATATCTAAAATCTTTTGATATCGATTAGCATATTTCGCATGCGGTCCAACCTACTTTACATGGACTGGGCATTTCTCTTGTAAAAATACAAATTTCCCTGCTTATTAATGATTATTATCATCTGTTGGAACGTAGGCCAAACGACCTAACTACAAATGACAACAATACACATTAAATCCTTTCCATCAATACGACCGTATGTCCATAGTTGCACGCCGGCAAAGTGCCAACGCCTTCCGATTAGTGGCGAAGTGACAGAGTATCGACCCCAAAAAGTTGTAACAGCGACACACGCCGAGAGTGGTCAAAACTGTTGTGATAGCTTTCATGCTGTCCACATGATAATGACGAGGACGAGAACGTGGATGACCAGGATGATGAGGATGACGACGATGTTCAATAAGTGTTCGATTGTTGGTTAAATATAAACTTGTGCCAGGCCGTTTCCGTTTCATTGGCTACCATGAACCGTTTCATCGATCACAGGCAATAAGTTCAGTTCTCCGCTTTGAAGTGTCCACAAAAACTCACCCACACATGGTGGCGGAAGCTGTCACTGTGATGTTGTCCTGCGGAGTGTGGAGGGGGAGAGTAGGGTTACGGTTTGTTTGCATATTGTCCTTTGGAAGATTATTTATAAAGCATGTGTCTACTTCCGGCTGCTGAAGCGTGTTCTTTGTGTCCGCTGTGATTAGTAAGATTTCTGTGGCATTTTGTTATACTCGTCGATAAGTGGAAGGTTCCAGAACAACAGAGATTATGTATGGTCGATTGGTTGTAAATATTTATACATGGGAAATTTTTGCTTATTTAATTAGAATTTCAGTTTCTGTTTTCGTTCTCCGTTCAAGTGAAAAGAACGTTAATGAAGCGAAAAGAAATGACAACCGAAAATCTATACTTTGATGTGTCAAGTGGCTGCTTTGAATGGTGCGATTCCGGGGGAAATGAAAGACATTGAGATTTATTTAACGATAGGATATTAATAACTACTTGTTGTGGACAATTTACTACGTCAGGCAATATTGAAAAGGGGTTAGTGGAGATTTAGATTTCATAGCAGAATTTAGGAAAATGAAATTTTATTTTCCTAAATTCTTTTCATTCAGTTCATTAAAATATATTAGTGTATTTCCATACAACTAAAATTTGTGGCCAAGATTTTTTCAAAAAAAATTAAACAAGGACTACTTCATTGGAGTTGTAGTGTTCGACTGAAGTCGGAATTTAAGACAGAAACCGAACTTCGACTAAACGTAACATGTTTTTATGTTTGTATTAAAAGTCGGGCGGGGCCGACTATATGATGCACTCCACTTTCTATCCGAATACAATTCAATTCGGTGAAAAATTGAAAACGACCTGACCCAATTTGTCAAATCGAGAAAAATATTTGTATCGGGGCTATATCCTAACATGGGATGATGTGACCCACTTACACAATAGATTCTTCCAGTTCATGTATAACGTGTTATGCTCAATTTGAAGAAATTCTCTGAAAATATGTGGTTTCTAGAGCAGAAAAAGTCAAATCGGGAGCGAAATTTGCATGGTAGCTATATATAAATCTGAACCGATCTAATCCATTTTCACCATGGGTGTTTCTAGTGGAAACCTAAGATATTATGCCAAGTTTGAAAACAATCTGATAAAATATGTAGTTTCTAGAGCAGAAAAAGTCAAATCGGAATCAAAATTGGAATGGGAGCTATATATAAATCCGAACCGATCTGGCCTATTTTCAATACAGGTGTTCTTAGTTTAAATATAAAATGGTCAAATCGGGAGTGATATACGTATAGGGGCTATATCTAAATTTTAACCGATTTTCTTCAAATTAAATAGCGTTCGTCCTTATCCCGGAAAACTTCGCTGTGCAAAGTTTCATTTGGTTCTACCTACAATTGCGACCTGTATCGTGATTACAAGAATAGATGGACGGACGGACAGACAGACGGACATTGCTAAATCGATTCAAATAATTAACGATAATACTCTCGTGGAGTATATAATAATGACTTTCTTGCTGGAAAGACTACATATTTTTGTTACCCTCACTCTACAAAGTAGGAGGGTATATATCATTTGGGACAGAAAAAAGTGTAAGGCATTAAAGGAGTAACTTAAGACCTAAGTATGTCTGGACCAAATCCGTTTCACAGCTTTTTAATTTGTTTGAGCCATATCCGTCCTTTCGTCAACTCAAACTTTGCACATGGTAGTATTACTGTGAAATTTGATAATTGGCAATGCCACACCCCTTCTGGTATCTCACACACGGGTAATCAAAATCATTTGCAATTTGATATTTGAATATGTTTTTATAAAACCTAAAAAATGTTTACGCTTTATCTACGCCCCTTCTTGTGTCTTCCATACAATTGTCTCTAGGTAAAGTTAAATCCTTCATAATTATACCATCCTAAGGATGGGAGTATATTCACTTTGTCATTCCGTTTGTAACACCTTGAAATATTCATCGGATACTCTATAAAGTAAATACAGTGGTGGCCAAAACATATGCAACTAAGGGTGAGTTACATTAATAGGTTCTGCAAGTTTGTATATTTGAATCACAAAGAAAACAATGATGTTTAAATAAACATTAATACAGTATTAAGATTTCAAATAATTAACAAAATGTACATGATCTGTTAAAGTTTCTTTGTTAACGGCATTTTTATCGATAAATATAAAAATTGGTCTGGAGAAAACAACTCGACAACTTTCTTTTTAAAATGCGACATTTTTGAATTTTTTATCTGTCGTTGTTCGTATTCGTAGAAGATGCTGAAGAGCTGCAAATAGGGATTTTTCGAAATTTGTACTTTTAAGGGAGGAAAGAGACAAAAAGGGATAAAAATGGTACCAATTTAAGAATTACAGTAGAATCGTGAAAATTGGTGTGTAAATTCCACTGTCAAGGCAGAAGCGCAAATCCTAATGGATTTTTTCGAAATTTATACCTATAAGGTGTGAGCGGGACAAAAAGGGTTAAAAATAGTACCAACTAAAATATTGCTACTATAGTCTTGAAATTTGATGCGTAAATTAAACTCTGACAACGTAGACTTGCAACAGAAATGGATTTTTCGAAATTTGTACTTTTAAGGGGAGAGCGGGACCAAAAAGGGTAAAAATGGTACCGACATTAGGATTACAGCTAGAATCATGAAATTTAGTAAGTAAATTCCTCTGACCATGTAGAAGCGCCATCAAAATGTATTATTTTTAGAATAAAATGCTCTGCGGTTGTAGTTTTTTGTTAAAAACTGGGTAGAAAATGATAAAAATTATATATACGAAGGGAGTTCAGCTAAAACAGTGTACATCGAAAAGCACATTCATTTGACTGTATATGAGTGCTCTGTTTCTAATATACTATTTTAGAAAAGAAAATCAAATAAATACTATCCTAAAACAGAGACGGATAAAACTAAAAACAAATACCTGGCTTTTTCGCGTGCGATGCAGCGGGTACTGCTAGTTGTATGTAACAAAGCTAAGTTATTTTTGAGCTTAACGTTTGATTGAATTGGTCGATCATTACCAAAATTTAAGAGAATTTAAGTTAAAGCACGTATAATGTAGAATTTAAAAACATACTAAGTCGACATGTCATACTACAAGACGGGTCATGTCATACTACAGGATGGTCAATTTTAAGTTAGAATTTGTTGTAAAAAGTACTATTTTCTTTCAAATTTTTGGTTTTATTGGAAAGGTTGAACTTTGTCATTTAATAATGGAACACAATATCATTCATATGACTACCACGACTCACAGTGGGATTTTAATAAGTCATTTCAATAAGTCATTTTTTCGACACATAACATTTAAAAATGTAATAAAGTAGTTTTGTAGGAAATTGATTCAGAATGAAGAATCCATAAATTGTATCCCAAAATAAAACGTTTATTTGACTTTAAAATAATGAAGTAAAGTCACATGTAAATTTTGGTTCCAAATATTAAAAACTGTTTACGCACTTCTATAGTGTTTGTTCGTAAGATAATTTTATTGCTCTGATTTAAATAGTCATTTTTTTCAAATATAGCATTTTTGTGTATTTAAAAAATATATATAAAGTTCGCTCATATGGTTTAAAAGATATGGTAGAATAAAATTTGTTCTATAATGCGCCGTAATGGCAAACTTCCTTGGAAGAAAAAAAGGTTGCTAGGTGCTCCCGCTATAATAAAAATAAATGTATGAATTCATACTATCAATTAAGATTAAAAAGTTTATATAATTTATAATCTTTTATAAAATCATAAAATTTGTCTCCAAATTCAGGAAATTTTTAATTTAAAAAAATTACAAAAGGATATAGAAAAAGATACAAGATTATAGAAATTATAGAATAAAGTTCTCCAGAAAGTGTGCTAGAGTTTCGACAAATAAGCATCGTCAGATCCTTTTATAAGTAGCATTAGATGTCAACCCCGTAAACAGGTTCTAGAAGTTGATGATATAGTTACAGAAAAAATAGATGATGAATAAAAGTCTATATTTAAATTATTTATAAAATAATTAGTTTTGCTAAAGAAACAAAAAGTTTTAGGGAAAAATATGATATGGGTTATGTGGGCGGTGAGCGTTAATTGAGGTAATAAAAGGTTCTGTGCCTTATTTGGGCCTAGTTTGGCCCAAAAATAAATTTGGGTTCTATGGGCGTTGAGTGGTGGGCGTGACCAACTTTGATGGAACTTTATTTCATTCTTAATTGAGGTAATAAAAGGCTCTGTGCCAAATTTCAGAAAGTTTGGGCCAAACAAAAATATTGGGTTCTATCGGCGGTGGGTACTGGGCTTGGCCAATTTTGATTAAACTTTATTTTTTTCTTAATTGAGCTAACCAAAGGCTCAGAGAATATTTTCAACATTATACGAGCACTCATTATATTTTTTTGCCAAACTTTGTATGAACAAATCCCTCTGTGCGACTGGCTCGATAGTACCTCATCCGATCAACCCAATTTTTCAGTAGATTTTCCGTCTCGAATCTCTTCAATGGCAACTTCGATTTCATGTTTCAACGCTTCATTTGTCTCTGGATGGTTTGTGTAACATTCATATTTAATGGCTCCCCAAATACAATAATCCAAAGGGCTCATATCACAGCTCCGAGGCGGCCAATTGATATCACAATTTCGGCTGATTATTCGCTTATTGATGATTGATTATTTTATTTTAACAACAGAGCGTAAAATGTAACATGTGTAACATGTGTTGTCTTGTTGAAACCAAATGTAGTCCATGTCATTCTCTAAAATTTTAAGCATGAGACGGTAACGTTGGCTCCTTGCTCATTTCCGCAGAAAAATGGCCCAATGATGTTGCCAGCCCAAAATCCACACGAAACAGTGACACGTTGTGGATGCATTGCTTTCTCAATAGTCATGTGTATGTTCTCTGAACCCCATATGCGGCAATTTTGCTTATTGACATAGCCACCGAGATGAAAATGAGCACGATTTTTCGGTAAAATTCTTCATCTCCTGCCAAACAATCTTCAGCCAATTGGAAGTGAAAACGCATCGGATGGTCATCAGGCTTCAGTTGTTGGACCAATTGAACTTTGTAAGCCTTCATACCACGGTCTTTATGCAAAATTCTTATCAAAAAAGTGCGTGAAATGTCCAGTTCCTGAGAAAGATGACGAGTTGATGTTGTTCGATGTTATTTGGCATTTTCAGCCACAGCAGCAATGCTTTCAAGACTCACTACGTTGGATGTAAGCTATTAATATTTCCCAATTTTGCTCGAGCGTAAAGCGTTCCATTTTGTAGATGTCAAATATAAAACTGAAAATAAAAATAGAAATGAATGTTATTCTACCTTTCAAAGTCAAAGTAATCGGTAGTTGAAATTTAAAATTTTGAATGTCGGACTTTCTCTAGTCACTCAATGGGATTCTAGCAATAATTTCAGGCCCTATTTTTCACCTAAAAACTTCTTGGGAATATATATACCAATAATGAACCTAAAGTAAATTCTATCGTAAATTACATAATTACTTTCATCATTAAACTTTCTTTACTTAATCCCTATTGTGGGCAACATTTTATCTCCGTAACTAGGATACATTTATAACAAATATATGTGGCTTTCTGTATCACAACTACTTAAATAATCCAAAATATTTACTCTTAAAGTCTTCCTAAATTTCTGGAATGTTGCATCATTTAAGCAGATTAAAATTCGTCAGCTCTGCAATTCATTCAATTAAAATTGTCCAAATCTCCGGAGTATATGGACTTGAGTGCATGTCCGATGGCGTGTGGATGCGTATGCGTGTGTGTGTGACCTAAATGTTTAGGAGCAAATCTCTCGGCTGACTCTTTCCAAGCGTAATTAATTAATAGCTAATCACGTAAGAAATTCCATGTAACACATTTAACTTATGACTAAAACCAATACTAATGTAATATACTATTTGGCTTCGTCGTGCACGCATGTATGCGTATGTGTCTGTGGATTGATAATGAGTGTGTGAATGTGCGGTGTGCACATGTACAAATGTATGCGTGTTTGTTGAGTTGCGGTGATTTGAGACAAGAATAATGACGTCTATTATGCAACAAATGAAACACTAACACCGACACAAAAGACAATTACACACACACACACACAGCCAGTGAGACATGTGAACACACATGTGGATATGTAATGACATTACAATCAACTCTTGCAGCACAATGGTGGTCCTGGCGTGCGAATATGTGCGTGTTAAATGCAAATGAATGAATGTCGTCGTCCTCGTCCTCGACGTCGTAGTCATCATCATCTCCATTCATTCATCTGATGATAGCATATTTAGAGTTTTCTGATGCTGATATCAAAGTGACATTTGTTAAGAGTGACAGCGCTAACAAAGAGTGAAGAGACACACTTCATGGTTGCTCGGCTTCACGCTGATGTCTCACTCAAACTCTGCTTTTCAAAATGCCCGCTCGGCTCAGAGGAGTGTGCAGGAGCAGGAACTACGCGCAACAAGTAACATTTAGATGATGGACACATGACATTCGGTGTGATTTGTTTTTTACAGCGCCACTGTGAAAGTTTTTTTAGTTTTTTTTCCGTTTCCATTACTCATATCCATGAGGAGTGTGTCTTTTCTCTTTCCCAGAATCAACATACTCACCATATGAATCATGAATTGAATTATAACCAATGTCTGTGAAATTATTGTTACAATTGTTTTGACTTTACAAAATAAATAACGGAAATACTAGAATAAAAAAAAACAAGTAAAAACGTTGTTAAGTTCGGCAGGGCCGAACTTTATTTTCCCTCCACCATGGATTGCATTTCGTAGAGGCTGTAGATTTTCGTAGAAGTGCATTAATATTACAGGAAAATATATATTTTTTTTGAATATAAACAAACCAAAACAAATACATATTTTGAAAATCCAGTATCACAGGAGCAAAATAACCAACCTTCATGATTCAAAAAAATTTTGCCGTAAAAGTAAAAAGTACGATTTTGGAAAAATATTTTTATTTTTCGTGTCTATGCAGTCAGAGGAATGGATACTCCGAATTTCATGACTCTAGCTGCGGTCATTTGGCTGGTACTATTTTTATCCCCTTTTCTATTTGAACCCCAAAAAGTACGAATTTCGAAAATTCCGTTTAATTTACGTGTCTACGCAATCAGAGGAACTTCATGACTCTAGCTGCGAACATTTGGTTAGTACTATTTTTATCCCCTTTTTCCATTTGAACCCCAAAAAATACGAATTTTGAAAAATCCTTCTATTTTACGTGTCTACGCAATCAGAGGAATGTATACACCGAATTTCATTATTCTAGGTGCATCCGTTTGGTTGGTACCATTTTTATCCCTCTATTCCCATTTTATCCCTTAAAAGTACGAATTTGGAAAAAATAATTCCATAGTATGGACCTACACAATTAGAGGAATGTACACAGCGAATTTCGTGTTTCTAGCTGTTATCGTTTGATATGTACCATTTTAATCCCTTTTTGCCCCATTTCACCCCCTACAAATAAAAATCGTTTTATGGTGCACGTTTTTGTTATCGGGGGAATGTGCATACCCAATATCAAGTAAGTACAAGTAGAAAAAATATGCTTAAATACTCTAAAATATTAGGGGTTGTTATGGGGTTTTTCCGTCCTTGTGAGGGAAAAAATTTTACCTTTGGTCCGATTTCGTCCAGTTTCAATTCCAACCGATCTACGACTATAAGACGTATTTATGCAAAATTTGGACCTCCTACCTCCTTTCGTTTAGATGCTAGCGTGCTCTAAACAGACACACGGACAGACGGTCAGACGGACGGACGGACTTATCTAACTCGTCTTAGAATTTTATGACGATCAAGAATATATATACTTTATAGGGTCTCAGATCGATATTTCAAGGTGTTACAAACGGAATGACAAAGTTAGTATACCCCCATCCTGGAGGTGGAGGTTATAAAAATACCGTTTTAATCGTTTTTTATTATTGGGAACATTAAATGATCATATGTATATTAGGGGTGGAATAGTGTTGTATGGGAATTTTGGGATTTGGATACCCTTTAACCCCCCATTTGGTGAAGTTCGGGAAAAATGTAATGTAAGACTGACCCCCATTAACAACATTATTTTCGGACATACATACCCCCTATCTCCACTCGTTAGGGGGCTTCCATACAATAACTAATTTTTCTAAAATTTTCCCACCACTCTAACAGCCCTAATTTTTAACATTTTTAGCCTCAATACCGTACCTACCCTTTATCTTCAACCCTTTTTTATTTTTTTATAATTTTTTAGTCAGCCCCCATTAATGATTTTT